>CM075192.1:10041407-10156407 GCA_037577475.1 Chaunax sp. Z400 | reverse complement strand
TAGTGATGTCATGGCGTACTGACACACCCCAGAGTACACCTGCACATCACTGCAATAAGGTGAGACGTTAAGAGTTCATTTAATGTTATATTCACCAGCAATAATCTGAATGAGGATAGAAAACACAAGCAGCCAATGGCGATTAATCACAGTTCTTTCCATTTCTATATGGTATCTTTGTTATTGCTAAAGGCTGTGACATTCATTCAAAAAATACAGACCCATCCTGTTTAAATGGAGTTTCTAAAGACAAAAACAAATATGCAATGCAAACTCACGTATGAAACGTCAAAGATTATATAGATTATAATAGATTCAAAGATAACCAGCCTAAACAATGCAGAGAACACAGAACCAGACAGACAATTACAGGAGAAAAAGAAAGGACAAATGTAGGAGAGAAAGAGAGACAATGGCAAAGAAGCGAGGGAGAGTCTGAGAGTGAGTAAATAGAGTTTAAATGTGCAGGAGGGATGAAATTCGCCTTGGGATTGCCTAGGTAAACAAGACAGCCGAGGCTTTGGTGGAGATGCTAATAAAACAGAGCTGTTCTTATCAGCTGAGCAGATGGCCTAACCCATCACATCTACTCAAACAGGGCCTAAGCCATCAGCATTCTAATGAAATTATTTATGATCGAAGATTACGTTCAAAACCTTGAACATACAATGCCGCGTTTACCTCCCCGAAAAGATGAGAGTGAACAGGGATGGAGGGGGTTTATGATGAGAGAGAGAGGGGCAGCCTGAGAGGGCAGATGGAGTGAAGAGTTGACGAGATGAGTTAGGAGGACATGTGGCAGAGGGAGTGTATCGTGTTTTTATGGAAGCGTATGACGAGGAAGGAAAACATACAAACAGAGAGAAAGAAATGGTGGAAGGGAGAGGTGAGGCGGACACAGGGGAGAGAGGAGGGACAGACAAACAAACCGTGTTCAGAGTGAAAAAGTGTAACTGGTGGTTTGTTTTAGAGGGCATGTCGCCCCTGTGGACCGCCCCTGCCCTGCCGTCTCCTGTCCCCCCTGTCTGACCCCTCTGACCTGGCTTACACCCTGAGCTTCTCCCCTGACAGGGGGGTTGCTTAGCCGGCTTAGCCCAGGTCAGCAACCTTGACTAAGGGCACAGCCTGCCGACCACTCCCCTGGTGCCTCCTGGTATCTTTTCTCCTCACGCCAGGTCTCCAGACCCGGATGCACGGGGATAAACCTGGGCATGCCACATAACAGATGGGGGAGGCAGGTGAGGAAGCATGGGAAGGATGGATGGATGGACTAGAAGAAGAGGAGACAAAAGACCGGAGGAGGTGAAGAATTGGACAGAGGAGAGGTGCAAAGGATGGAGAAGTAAGAGTTAGGGCTGGGAGGAGAAAGAAAAAGGATAAATGAGGTAAAGAGAAGGGAGGAAGGATGCTAGATTAAGGGAGGAGAGAATTGATCTGGGAATGGTTAGTATGCAGCCCCCGCTCCCCCTCCCCCCTCCCGCCCTCCCTTTCTCTCTCCTCTCCCATCAGTCAGTGAGGGCTGAGGGCTGAGAGTGTGTTGTGGACCACTGCCCGGATGCCTCATACATATTAAAGCCTCCTGCTATTATTTATATCATGTCTCTCCTTCCCCTGCTTGCTGCCCTCCTCCTCCCCCTCGTCCCCCACCGCACCGCCATACATACGTGCACATGCATGTCTACACACACACACACAGACACACACACACACACACACAGGTTCACACAGACTTACTGACAGACACACAAACAATGACACAAGGAGACACAAAAACAGACAGTCGAGTCACATACGCAGAGAAACAGAGGTGCAAACATGCAAACACACACACAAACACACACACTTTGAGATTTGAATGATCTCGGTCTCTCCTCACGTCTCCCCTCGCGCCACGTTCTATACCTGTTTTTATGTCTGAGCCTGACTCATCCTCTCAATCGCTCCGTCTCTTTCTCATCTTCTCATTTGTGTCTGATCTTTTTTCAATCCCTCCCTCCTGCCTGTGATGGAGTGATATTATTCGGATTGGTCTTAAGCCTGGCGAGGCCCATAAGGACCTGTTTGTCTCTCTTCCTTGTTTTTCAATACCGCAGGGCCGGGGGATTGTGTCTCTTTCAAACGGTCCGTCCAATGTTCGGTGAGCAGAGGTAAATTTAGTCGCCGTTTAAAAATGACAAGAATTACCTTTGCAGAAAATACACTTCTACCACAGACAGAAAGCTAGATATAAACTCTTAATTGTTAAAACATTTATGAACAGGTTGGTTTTGATGTCAGAATCAAAAGGAATAGGCAGAAGGATCTAATACCTAGTTATTACACTGCTGACATCATATATGCATAATGAAAAGAAGAGGCAGAAAGAGACACTTATAAATTCAGTGTATTCTCAATGTAACCCCCTTCTTTACACAGCAGATTTATTTTTAAGGCCTTCAACATAATTAGATTTAAAGGATGTATGTAATAGTAATTATTTGCATACTTTTTCTGAAGAGAGAGTTCTAGGACATATTTTTTTATACCTCCGACATAAAAATGACAGGAGATGACAGGATGACACGTATATTATCTATAATAAGTAGTTGTGCCTTTTGACATTTTAAACTTTGTACAAATGTTATTTTACTTTGTTTCCATGTTAATATGATTTTTAAGGTGGGTCATCTTGTCTGGAGGATATCTCACAAACTATACATTCTAGGTTCACCACATTTTACACATGTCCATCAGCCATCTTTATGTACTTGTGCTTATGTACTTTTATTTTTAATGGTTTCCATAGAAACATGTTGTTTTAGGTGAGTCTGAAGGGTGGTCATCTTGTCCTAAGCATACGATACATTCTCTATACATACATGCCAACTATACATTCTGGCTTTGACCTTTATAAATATATAAATATAAATATATAAATATAAATATCAGGATAAGGAATTGTGCCTTTTGATATTTAGATTTTTCTGCAAATCTTTTTTTTTCTTTTTTTAAAAACTTTTCCATGCAAGGATGTTTTTAAGGTGAAGGTGGTCACCTTCTCCATAGCATATACAGTACTCTAAGCTCACCAATAGCATGGAGGATATGTCATACGCTGATGTATTTCTTGTCATTTTTCATTTTTTCCAGAAAGAAATATTTCTTTAAAATGTATTTAACATATAACGAGAGATAACAGAATGATGAGCACAGAGAGCTGAACTTTAGGAGGATTAGAACTTGGAAGATTTAATCTTTAAATTGGTGTGTGCATTTTGACAAATGTGCGCATTTCACATACCCTCTGTGTTCAGTATCTGAAGTTATGAGGCCTTTAAAACTTGTCTATCAGGTTGTCAAGTGGAATAATGGTTAAGTTTGATGAATTAGGACAGCAGCTTCTGTAGTTGATTGGCGAAAAGCCTTTTTTCTTCCACTTCACGTGCATTTCTTGTCTTTATTGCTACTGTCTCTATCAAATAAAGGTTAAAAAAATCCTATTTATATATTAGGCTGAATATCAAAATAGGTGCATATGTAGGAAGCCTTGTCCAGATGCCTTGAAAGTCTGATAGAGGCACATTTTTTCTTTATGAAGGGAAATTCAAATCAAATCTACTATGTTTATTATAGGTGGCACAATTCCAAAAAAACAGGGCATCCCCCAAGAGATTAAATCCTGTATGGGACTAAGAACATCTGTCCCTTCTCTTATCATCCCTCCCTCTCTGTTCGCTCATCGTCCACCGCTTGCACTCCTCCGCTCCCACCTTCTCTGTTCCCACATCTCCCCTCTCCCCTGGCTGTGATGTCCTTGAGGGCCTGCTGAAGCTCCTATAAAGCCTGCAGTAAATGGCTCTAATCCGGTAATAAATGGCTGTGTCCTACAGACAAGGGTGTGAGGCTGCCGCCGCCACTGCTTTATCAGATGGAATGGTATTGGCACACACATGCACAGACACGCATACACATTCACAGATGTAATAGAAGCTGCATGCATGTTTGTGTGCATGCATGCTCTCTCTCTCTCTCTCACACACACACACACGCACATAACACACACACACACACACACACACTTTTATACAGTTTCAGATGGAATCACATCTGCTCCAATTGTGCTGCTTTTATGGATGCCATGCAAGAGCAGCGCCACTATTACCTTTAAATGATTAGAGATGAGACTGTGATGCATTATGATGATAGGATCATAGAGCTGTATGAGCTGTTGCATTGGTCTTTATGCTGGCTGGGACAGTCTGTTAGTGAATGAAGAAGTAGGGAGCGAAATAGGGGATAAGAATAGTAATGTGACCTTTGGAGATACTTGGAGTTCACCTGTTTTTAATCAGCAAATACAATTGATTTTTATCTCCCCTGGTTTTATTTGTGTAATACTGTAGTCGCTTGGTCCTCTGAGACTGGACTTAAATGTGTGTGTGTGTGTGTGTGTGTGTGTGTGTGTGTGTGTGTGTGTGTGTGTGTGTGTGTGTGTGTGTGTGTGTGTGTGTGTGTGTGTGTGTGTGTGTGTGTGTGTGTGTGTGAGTGAATGTCTTACAACCTCCACACTCCTTGTTGAGTTGTAACCCAGAGCAGTGCTTTCATTTTCCTGTCATAATGTATATTGATTTTTCCTGTTTGTGTGCGTTAGGGGCCACACGCGTGTGTACTTGCACCATGTGCAGGTATTCGTTCTTCTGCTTTTGATCAGCGTATGCGTTTCTCTTCAGGTGGAGCTGACGGGCAGCAGCGTGTTTGACTACATCCACCCAGCAGACCACGTCGAGATGGCCGAACGGCTGGGAATAAGGCCGCACCTGAGGGCCGAGGCCGGATGCCTCACAGGCCCTGAGAGTGCATCCAGCTCTGCATCCGCCTCCTCTCTGGCTGGTACCCCTGAACCAGGTACTGATTATACTCTACATTTACAGAGAGAAATACTTAAATGCACTGAACTCAATGAGCAAAACAGCTAAAACATAGTAAAAATACTTGCATCTCTACCTCCACAGCTCCTTCTAGTCCTCATTCTCCAGCTGACGATCCCCCCGACCGTGGCTTCTTCATCCGCATGAAGTCCACGCTCACCAAAAGAGGCCTACACGTCAAGTCTTCTGGATACAAGGTCTAATAATTTATCATGATTTGAAAACATACCTTGTATTCATTTGTTTTCCCATTTACCTGCTTGTTCCTGGAAGGATGAAATAACAAGCAGACCCTATCATTTTGGTCCGTGCTTCCAGGGTTTCATAGCACCGTCAGGTTGGTCGTTTTCAGGGTGTTTTATGGCTGTGACCTTATTTCACTCTGGACCGCTGCACATAACAGTTTACTGCACTCACTGCTGTAATACCATCCATCCATGCTGCATTATTTCGCTCAGAATCTGACTTTGTATTCGTGTTTATGTGAATTACCTTTGCCAAGGAGGTTATGTGTTCACTAGCGTCCTTTTGTTGGGCTATTTGTTGGTTTCTTTGTCTACTTTACAGATTTTCATGAAAGTTGGTGGGAGGGTTGAGCGTTCGACATTGAAGAAACCATTACATTTTGAAGTGGATGTGGATAAAGGGTAGTTTATGCATCTATCATGCATAAACTACCTGGCAGATTCTGATTAAACTTGGTATAAGTGTTGGGCGTGTCGCAAGGAAGAAACCTTTTGGAGTGCATCTGATTCACTATTTTTTTCCATCTTTTTGAACATTGCAAAAAAGGGCTACACTAAACTATAGGAGGAATTACCATGAACTCTACTGAGTGCAGTTCTAGTTTTATTTTGATGAATATTATATTTCTGAGTTCCTATTTTTTGAGTTACACTTTCATCCTGTGTAGCCACCTCTTAATGCATCAATCGATTCCAGTCCACCTCATACTTATTTTGTCCTGCAGAAATGTCCTTAGATGAAGGGAATGCACACTGTTGTCTTCTGTTTGTTAGGTAATCCATGTGACAGGACGAATCCGCTGCCGCCCTGCACTCGTACCGGGCTCCGCGCGCTCAGTGCGTCGACCGATGGGCTTGGTTGCGCTGGCACACACACTTCCACCATCCACGCTTAATGAGGTCCGCATGGAGAGCCAAATGTTTGTTTTCAGAGTGAACATGGACCTACAGGTCATATATTGTGAGAACAGGTAAGGTTTAACTGCATGTACATTGAATATATACAAATGCATGTCTTTTAAACATCTGTTAGGTCTTGTACTGCTTGTCATATGCTCACACGTTCATGCACCCTGCAGGTATATGGGTTTGAAGAGACACCTGCTTTTGTTTAGCAGACAAATGTGTTTATGTTGCATTTCTGTACAGGATCTCAGAGTATATGGATCTGACCCCAGCAGAGGTTGTTGGACATACATGTTACCACTTTATCCACGTAGAAGACCTGGAAAACCTCCGGCAGAGCCACGAGGACTGTGAGTCACAACCATATGTAGCGCATGAAACTCATCTCCACCCCTTTAGTCTGCATGATATCTGAACTTGAGGGTAAATCAAGGAGCTTGATGAAATCTCACTCTGTCCTGTTGTGATAGGCGCCCTCTGCTGCCATCATCATGAACTACTAAACCAATAACTGGCTTCTTTTTGTCTCTATCCTGTTATACATCTTTTCTCTCCACCTTCCACACGTCTCCTTCCAGTGCTGAGGAAAGGTCAGGTGGTGACCGGCTACTACCGTTGGCTCCAGAGGAGGGGAGGATACCTGTGGATCCAGTCCACCGCCACCGTCTCCATCAACCACAAAGCCCCTCACGAACGCAACGTCATCTGGGTCAACTACGTCCTGAGGTCAGTACAGCCACAGCAGAGCACACTTTAAACTCCAGGACTGCTGATATGAAACACGTTTATATATGCAGGCACCACACTGGGTGCTGATCCTTTGAAGGATTGGATGATGAAATTCAGGGGGATTATTGGGAGACTTTCAGTCCCTCCAGCATGTCAGAAAACTGTGACATTAAAGCAAAGCACATTGGGAGTTAATGTTAAAAGTTATTCTGCGTTTTTTAATAAATATTGCAGATAACTAAAATTTCATTCAAAATTAGAAGATGACAAAAATGTTGTTGTCTGAACTCATTTGATGTTTTGTAGATTATTAGTATTTTTTTAACCTATAAACAGATGCAGTCAGGGAATTTGCTTTTATCTAATTGCTGTATTTTTTCCAGTTAGAATGACAGATTCTTGTCATTTTATTGATGTAATTAAATTATCAGACATTACTCAGAGCTTCACAGGCTGTCACGATGCATAACGGTATAATGGACAGTCCAATTGTTTGACTTTTTAATGACTCATTTACTACAGAGTTTAAAATTATTTATCAAACTTGAGTAAAAGCCATGACTCTTAGAGTCCAGTAGGTTGTTTTTTCCCCCCAGTAATACAGCTTTACTACTCACTGTTTCATGTCATCGCTCTTAATTGGCTGACACAATCTTACCGGAAAATGTATTCCTGTATGAGTTTCTTTGCATATGATTTTAATGTAGAATTACTTTTAAGGTTTTTTTTAATTTACTACAGGAACAACAACTGCAGTACGCTCAACAAAATATGCTTTTCCCATATTTCTCTCTTGCATGCACACACACACACACACACACACACACACACACACACACACACACACACACACACACACACACACACACACACACACACGCATACATGCACAGTACATATTGAGCAGTCAGACAAAAACAAGAGGAGTAGGCTGAATTTCAATGCTAATTGGAGTGTAGCTATATAATTACAACAAATGGATGTCAGAATTTTGGGGCTGAATGGTGTTTTAGTTAATTAGTGCTGTAATTACAAGAGCTCATTAAATTCTCCAGCAGCCTCCTCCTTCTCTGAGCTTAACTGCGTATAGGTGGGCTGCTGAGTGGGGAATAGTGTGTGTGTCTAGCAGGGCGAGGTCTGTCTATCTGTCTGTTGTTGTGTCACTGCTCCTGTTTGTGTGATAAGGGCTGTTGTTTAGAGGATTGGGTGGAGGTTAGAAGGATGTTAGAGGCAGTTTGACTATTAGAGGTTGTTATTAGGCTGATTATATGTTGTTTCTGTGTCTAAGTATTCACTCAAATCAGCATGGCCACTAGTGTGTTTTTTTTTATAGCTGTAAGTGGTTTTAAGTGGCGGATAATCATTTGTGTTTACGTCCACCTTCTCTCCCTCTCTTTCTCTTGATTTTCACTTCCATCTATCACTTCATCCACCCAGTCGGACGGAGTTGCCTGACACTCCCCTGGATCTGCTGCAGCTACCGGAGAACGTAAGAGCGGAGAGACTTCGAGTCAGCTCATCCCCCACCGACAGCTCCCCACAAGCCCGAGGTAGGACGCCGCACACACATTACTGCCTTCCCATGATGCCCATTAACACACAGAAACACCTGCCTGCACCTCTTCTTATCATAAATATCCTTTACCCGCCTCAGGCTCCCAGCCAGTGAAGAGCTCAGTGGGGAAGAGTGACCCTGACGCTAAAGGAAGAGACAAATTTCCCACCGCCGCCATGCATCTGGAGGACAGGAGGAAGCGCCTGCTGAGGTCTGAACCCGACGGTGCTCCCCCTGAAACCCGTCGCAGGCTGGAGGAGCTGCGTCACGCAGAGGAGAGCGTGTCGGCCTCCTCAGACCTGGCGAGTGACAGTGAAGGGGATGAGGAGGAAGAGGCGGAGTGGGACCAGGGGGGAGACAGTGACAGATTGAAACAGGAAGATGGAGGTGGAGGAAGTAAACAGAGTAGGGGTGGACACACACCGACCAGGGGGGAGGGCAGGGGCAGGGTGCACAACGGCCGGGCTGTGATCCAGCAGCTGAAGAGCATAGTGACCCCGTCTGCCTTGCCCAGCAGCCCCAGCATCAAGACTGAGCACGACGCCCTGACCACTGGGGGGCACTGGGGGTCACACACACAAAGCTCCACCTCACACACACACACACACACCCAATCCCAGCCCTCACATGCACACACACCCTCCAGCAGCCTCAATGGTGACAGCCCAACCACCCCAATCCCTGACTCTTCTTCCAGCAGTGAGGCGCCCCCAAAAGGTTTGTTCACTCCCCCATCCCCAGCTTTGTCCCCCGCCATGTCCGTGTCCTCCCCGCTGCCCCGTGACGAGAGGGCCGTGTCGGGATTGGTCAGTCGCAGCGGTGCTAGTGCAGGTAGCGGACCTGACTTTGAGCTGCTCCAGAGACTGGCTGCAGGTGGCGCAGCGGGGCGGGTCCTCTTCCATCCCCTCGCCCTGAGCCCGCAGGGCCCTCAGAGCCTCTACGCTCCCAGCACCATCCGATACGCCCCGCCTGAGCTGCCCCCTTCACACCACCACAGTGCAGGACACAGCGATGGCCTGCAGCTACGCTCAGACCACCACAAGGGACCCCCGCCAGCCTTCTTCCCCCACCTACAGCGGTTGGCCGGCTTGCCACCCTTCAGCGGTTTCTCTCCATCTGACAACCCTTTCTCGTCCAGCCTGCCCTTCTGTATGAATGGACTGAGGGGGGCTGCAGGCTCGGAGGAGGACTAGGACTTAGAGGGGAGGAGGTGAGACGAGAAGATAAAGATGAAGGTCGGAGCAGAGTGACAGAGCAGAAGAGACATTGAAAAGGGCAGGAGAGACTGAAGTGGCAGGACATTAAGCCTCTGAGGACGTTACTAATTGGACAATGAGTTGAATAACTGCGATTTAAAATATGTGACAAGTTCCTGCCATAGGGAATTATTGTGTCTGCCTATTGCAGACAAGTGACATTGACTCCCAGAGAAAACGGGAAGCGGAAACTTTTGACTGCTTGTCCCTCAAGACTTTCCGTCTCTTCAACAATAATGAACTCTACTCTGTGTCTCTCTCTAGATGACTGTGTTGATTTCTGTGTCTCTTCCACTCAGAGAAGCCATATTGTATATAGAGACAAAACCATAAAGACCCTCACATCCTCGTCACTGTCGCTCCAATTAACCCAATTAACCCTAAAGCTAGTAGAAAGAGATGAACACCTGTCTGTAGGAATAAAAGTGACTTTGGACAATACATTTTTTATTATTGCAGTATTATACAGATCATCTGTTATAATGAGAGACAGGTGAGACATGGATTATAGGGTTTCTCTTAAAATAGATAGAGACAGCCTTCTGGTGTTTTTGTATTGAGATTCAAAATGATAATAATAATTAAAAAAATACAAGTATTCATCAGTCAGCCATACTTAAAGCACACTGTTAGGACAAAAATATGAATACTGTGTCCCAGACATTCCATTATGTATAAGGGAAAAAATGCAGTGATATTTCTTCGGTTGTATTTGTGTATGAAAGCCATATTCTTATTATTGTTTTTATTTCTTAAGTTTTTTTATTGATTTGTGATCAAACAGATGGAAGGATGGTGTCGAAAAATATGTCTAATCAGACAGAATAACATTATTTTATTGGATGTACAATATCATCCAAATACCATTTATTATTATTCTCTAAAAAAGATATTTGTGAAAATGTTTTAGGAGGGGAAATGGTGCTGGACAGAAGTGTTTATTATCATTTATACCTCTGTGGGTTTTTTTTAGCACTTACTGAAATTTGTTCTGGCGTGAACTCAAAGCACTTCATCACTTAACACTCACTGTGTGGTCCTGTTAAAACAGAAAGCAATGCAAGAGGTCGCTAATATTACAGTCCAGCCACAGCGTAGCAGAGGGGGCAAATAGTCAGTTAAAAAGGCAGAGAGATAAACAGACCACATGTGGTCGTTAAAAGACGACCGATCAAGGTCAATAAAAAATAACCAGATTTATTCTGATGTTGGTTTCAGTTCAATGATTAACTTAAAATCTCTGTTTCACACTGATTTATTGGAACTCCTCTCATGACTGAAAAAAAAATCACTTTTTATGTGAAATAATGAAATGGTTTTTATTTTGATATTGATCATTGTATCACCCATTTGACTTTAATTGAATCACAAACAACGGTTTTGGAAATTGGAAATGTTCTTGACAAAATATTGATATCATTACAGCCAAACTCCTAATTTAAAAAAAATGTGAAGACAGTCAAATGTTTAACAGTAATATCCAATGATACAAATACTCCGAAATGTGCACTACACACCCACACTGCAGCCATCACATACAAATATGTGTGAGCAGAAGTTCTCGGGTGTTTAATGGTATAATGTGTGCGTACGATTGTGTGTGTGTGTGTGTGCGTGTGTGTGTGTGTGTGTGTGTGTGTGTGTGTGTGTGTGTATGTGTGTGTGTGTGTGTGTGCGTGTGTGTGTGTGTGTGTGTGTGTGTGTGCGTGTGTGTATGTGTGTGTGTGTGTGTGTGTGTGTGCGTGTGTGCGTGTGTGTGTGTGCGTGTGTGTGTGCGTGTGTGTGTGTGTGTGTGTGTGTGTGTGTGTGTGGGTGGCTGGATATGCTTGCTTGTACAAGTGCGTATGCTTTTTTTTATTTTTTTTTATTTTTTTGGTTGAATTAAATTGCTAACACCTTGCCCATCACTGTGAAGCTAACGTTATCCTCCCATCTTTGTGAATACTCCATCCATCCATCAAATAAAATGAACAAATGTAAAAAGAAGAACAGTGATACAGATGACAATAACAATAAAATATCCCAGTAGAGGAGCACAACGCAAGGCTTCGTTGTTTCTTTCTTGTTTCCATGCAGCACATAAATTCAACAAAGAAATCTGAAATTCATTTTTTACAATTAATCTGCCACGTATGATTCGAATAGATCATTTGGGACGGGTGCTTAGATCGGTTCGTCTTGATCGGTTATTGATATCCACCTCCTTCACAAATAATTTAAGGCATACATGTGCAGCCTGTCATTATGAATGTCAGACTATGATAAATTCAAACAGTACACTGCCAAGGATAACAAACACAATGGTTGATTCAGCTGTAGAGTACATTTAAAGGATGCCTGCGTCACTATAAGAACTTACTGTACGTGTGTCATCAACAAAGCAGGTAGGCAATCATGCAAAACCCTAGAGGGGACAAAACACAATAAAAGACACAATAAAACACAACGATATTGATCTTTAAATAAAAAAATGTTAAAAAGTAAATGGTGTTGCAGGTCAGAGCGACCCTGACATGAAGCAGGACATCGTGCAACAGTGTTAGATTCAGCAAAGGCCCCACATTCATCTGGAATAAACTGAAAGTTTGTCTGACTGATGAGAGGCAGGTGTGCATCATTGTGTGTGTGTGTGTGTGTGTGTGTGTGTGTGTGTGTGTGTGTGTGTGTGTGTGTGTGTGTTCGTGCTTTGCTTGCGTGCCTATACGGGTGTGTGTATTTCTGTGAATTTGTGTGTGTTGTCTGAAGCAGCCCCAGGGAGGGGCTCTGACATTGAAGACAGGGTTAAATCCTGTTTTACATTCAAGTGGCAGGCCCCAGTTCATTAGAGTGAGCATCATTCCTCCTCAAGACCAAAGGAAGCGCATACTAAACAAGAGCAGTTGTTGGGGAGAAAATGCCATTGTACGTGCAAAATCGTATGGACTGTGTAAGTGTGTGTATGTGTGTGTGCTTCCTAATATCTTTTTTTTCTACTGACTACAGTCTTCATATCGAGAAGCAAAGGTGCGGCTTGTGCAGATGAAATCATTGTGCGCCATTTGTGTCAATGTGCACATATGTGTGTGTGTGTGTCCACAAGTCACGGCAGCCCTCCTGACTGTCTTCCACTCGGCCTGTCATTGAGTCACCCATATGCCCTCTCTGTCACTGACTTTGATGGCTTACCTTACCCCCTGAATTGGAGCCGTGTTCCCAGGGGAAATACCTTAGCACATGTAAATGCATTTGAAAGAGTGAAAATATGGGTAGGAATAATAGAGTGAGGGATGGTGGGAGCCTGACGTGGGCTCGCTACATCACAAAAACTCCATCCTTCCTCTGCTACCTCCACTATTTTCATTTTTGTCATTATTTCCCAACAATCCCCTCTTTCTCCTCAGTCAGGAGGAGGAGGAGGAGGAGGAGGAGGAGAAGGCTCACCCATAGTTCTCAAGGCAGATTCTTTGATCCATACTTGGAAACGTGGCATTTAACACCTGAGAGCAGATGAGCAATCTGCTGTCAAAACAGGCACATGTTATGGCTGCTACTTTCAAGAACGAGGGTGTAGATGTGGAGCTCAGGTTCCAGCCCCGGACTTGGAGCTGCCGGCTGGTGTTGTGGTTTCTGCTAGCTGCTCGGGGGTTTGGGGTGGATGGTGTTTGTCAGTGAGGTCGCGTCTCCTGCCTCTGGGCGCCCTGCCCTTTAGACGCGCCAGGCCTCAGGAGCCTCCTGCATGCCAAACAGACCTGTGCAGTCAGATGCAGCCGCGAAGGAGAAAAGAGGAGAGGAGAGGAGACAGGGGAGGGGAGAAGCGAACGTGAGGAGGAGTTCAGAGAGAAAGAGACTCGAGGGCGAAAGGGTAGAAGAAGATCTGAGGGAGGGAGGAGAGGGGCTGCTGGTCACACTGCAGCAGCCATCTGGACACACCCTGCATGTGAAGCACAACTGCACTGAAATGCCCTGGGAGTCAGCGAAGGAGAGGTGGAAGAGAGGAGAGCAAAGGAGAGAGGAGAGGAAGAGAGGGTGACTCTGAGGTGAGTCTTAACAGCAATACTGCGTGTCGATGGCCGGGAGATATCACAGACCTTCGCCCTAACCGAGTCAGTGATAGTTATCACAAAGCCCCCCCATCACCAACATTCCCACACACACAACCATATGCCTCTCAGTTCACTTCATATATTCAGACATGCTCGCAGAGGAGCAGCTCATTATAAAAATTATGCATGTACAGCATGTGTTTAGACAGTTTGTACATCTTTTGACTTCGGCTGTAGGGCCAGTTAATACTGACTCTGACAGCACTGGCACATTAAAGTGGGCCTTGTTTGCATAATGTGTTTTTTGGTCAAAGGTAGAGGCCTTAATTTGTGCAGTGAATTGACTGCAATTGAAGATTTTGAATTTCTTTAAAGATCGAGTTATTTCTACAAACCAATTTGCAAAAAAGTTGGGACGCTGTGTAAAATATAAATAAAAACAGTATGTAAGGATTTGCAGATCATTGAAACCACATATGTAATTCAAAATAGCACAAAAACAACATTTCAATCAAATGTTGAAACAGAATAACTTTGTTTTTGAAAATTCTATCCTCATTTAGAATTTGATGCCAGCAACACGTTTCAAAAAGTTGGAACAGGGTCGTGTTTGCCACTGTGTTGCATCACCTCTTCTTTTAACAACACTCTGTCAGTGTTTGGGAACTGAGGAGATCAGTTGATGTCATTTTGAAAGTGGAATGTTTTCCCAGTCGTGCCTGATGTAGGATTTCAGCTGCTCAAGAGTTCGGGGTCTCCTTTGTTGTGTTTTACATTTTATGAAGCACCAAACATTTTCAATGGGTGACAAGTCGGGACTGGAGGCAGGTCAGTTTAGCACCCAGACTCTTTTACTATGGACCCATGCTGTTGTAATACATGCAGAATGTGGTTTGACATTGTCTTGTTGAAATAAGCAAGGCCTTCCCTGAAAAAGACGTTGTCTACTTGGCAGCATATGTTGCTCCAAAACCTGTTTATATCGTTCAGCATTAATGGTGCCTTCACAAATGTGCAGGTTACCCATGCCGTGTGCACTAATGCACCCTCATACCATCACAGATGCTGGCTTTTGAACTGTGCACTGATAACAAGCCGGATGGTCCCTCTCCTCTTGATATTGTGTACCGTACACGAAGAAATCTCCAAATTCTTTGCAATTTGAGAAACATTATTCTTAAATTGTTGCACTATTTCCCAGTGCAGTTTTTCACAGAGTGGTGAACGCCTCCCCATCTTTACTTCAGAAAGAAGTGCTCTTTTTTTTAATAACCAATCATGTTACTAACCTGTTGCTTAACTTCATTAATTTTAAGATGTTCCACCAGGTGTTTTATTTCAGCATTTCGCAACTTTTCCAGTCTTTTGTTGCCATTGTCCCAACTTTTTTTGAAAGGTGTTGCTGGCATCAAATTCAAAATGGGCATATAATTTTCAAAAAACAATTAAATTTCTCATTTCAGCATTTCATATGTTGTCTGTGCTATTTTCAATTAAATATGGGGTTTCAATGTTTTGCAAATCATCATTCCGTTTGTATTTATATTACATATTTTCATACCAACCTTTTTGGAAATGGGGTTGTACATTTTGACTTACGTTTTTGATAAAAGTGTATGTAGGTATTTATTTATGGAATGTGTGTTCTTTGCACGAGTGCTTCTAAATGTCCTTTATGTCCTCACCAGGCCTGCAGCTAATAGCATACATAAATTGTGTCCTCTGTACTTTGCATTTCAGTTAGTAAAACATTTGTTGAGGAAGCTCCACCTTGCAAGCATGATATCAACATTAAGTGAAGGATCGGAACGGTTTCTGTCTTTTGGATTCTGCTAATCATCATCTCAGAACCCCCCGATTTATCCGTCGACCTCCTGGAGGTCGGACTTATGATCCCAGGTGAAAGTTAGGTGTGAAAGCAAAAACATGTGAAACAACACAAACTTGAGTCTGGGTAGATTAATTATCTTTATTACTATATGTACAGTAGGGTGCACTGAGAGTGGAGCAGAAACTGACATAAGTAAAAAATAGTGAACCCCATTTCACACACAAACTCAAAATCATCAACTTTTCCATGCCTATCAAATTCACATACACTCAACAGCGACTGTGGTGATCAACAGAGGTGTGAAATTCACTCAAAATTCACTTAAAACAGTTTTCTGATTATGTTTCGGTATTGTACATGTATATCAATACAAAGCAAAATATAGAACCACAGAAAAAGCTGTGAAAGATACTTTCAAAGTTAGAGTGACGATCAACAAAAACTGACTTAAGTGCTATTATCCTTAGAAAATATAAAATAATTTCACAGGGAACTTAAACCTCTATAAAACATATATTCTAAGCAGTCATTGATTTGAAATTAAATAACATTTCAAGATTATTCATTTAAAGATTTCACAGCATATCACAACCGCTTTGTTTTCTTTCAAAACTTCAATGAAGACTTCTGTTGAACAAGATAAGATGAACAGCATCCAACGACAGCTGGCTGAGGATCGCCAATGAAACGGCCAAAAGTGATGCATACAGTGCAGTGAGAAGTACAAATGAACAAATATGTTCTGTGAGACTTTGCAGCCTGTAAATGTGTAGATGTATTAATTAAAAAAAACCTGACAGATTTTTCAGACTGATTGATGTAAGTGTTGCAGCTTTGAATAGATCTGATAATAAGAATTTTTTTATTAGAAAAAAGTTTATTTATTCACCTGAAGTGAATTTGGTCAAACTACCAAAATATGGTCATTTTTCAGAATCCGTTTTCCAAAGATCTAACAGTCTCTCTCCACCGTAACAATGTTTTAATCAATCACACACACACACACACACACACACACACACACACACACACGCACACACACGCAAGCACACGCACACACACACACACACACACACACACACACAATAACACAAACGAGGTGAACCCCTGAATCAAAGCAACACACACACCCCCCTTTCCACTCTCCATCCAGCATGTCTACTTGTGTGGTCCCTTCCCATCATCATCCTCACTGTCGGGATGTCTGTTGTCATGGGAGCCGCGGTAACGCCTGTCCTCACGCCTCTTGCGACACTCCTGGCACTCATCCTCATCCTCTCCCTCCTCGTCCTCGTGGATGATCTCTACCTCCAGGCGGCCGATGTAGAGCGATACGGCACAGAGCCAGAAGAGGGCGACGCTGCCCACGGCGGCGCATTGGAGCAGCAGCGCCGGCACCGACATCATCATCATCCTCCGCAGGGCAAAGAGGCTGCCAATGTATGATGCGCCGCCAAACGACACACACACCCCTCCCAGGATGAAGAAGGCTGCGGGGGAAACAGATTGACACGATGTATGGTTGAGGTTCTATTGTACAATCAAATATGAGAAGGAGACAAGCTGGATCTACATGTTCTCCTAACAATTTAAGTGAACTATTAAACAAATAAAATAAAAATTCTTATACTTGATTGATCTTCATTGATCTTGATTGATAAGAAATAGGTGTATTTACTCTGGCATAAATAATGTCTTAATTTAGTGCTGTGCCTTTGTTCTTGTGTGTTTTTACACATAAATGTGCATCACACTCAGGAATATTTAATGATTTAATGAAGGTCTTGTTTGATAAAAATGTAACACTCAAAACATTAGTTTCAACTACATATCAAGATCTCACCTCCTTCTTTACTGATGATTTTTAATGGCAGAAATCCTTGTGAAATCATTATAAAACTTATCCTGAATCAAAAAAATAAATCACGTTCCAAACTTTGCTGATATATTGATACATTTTAAGACAAAATAGCTCAAAATAATTATATATTATTTTTCTTAAGTCCACTAGTTTTATAGAATTTGATTTATCAAACCTGTTACAAAACCTGAATAACAAGCTCCTGTTTGAACTTATTGCCACAGAGCTTAGTCTACAAGTGTAAGTGTTGAGGCCTTTACCATATCCTGCTTCTCGTCCCACTTCACTCTGGACATAGGCGATGACTCCGATGCCAGTCGCCAGCAGCCCGTTCCTGAACCACGAGAGGAATCCTGCAAAAATAATCAAAGCATGAAATAAAGAGCTGACACTTAACAGTCGGAGCAGAAACCTGTGCAGAGAGCAGCAGCTCTTCAAAGCTACAACACATTACATGACAAAATGCAAATGTTGACAGATATGGAAAAAAAAAAAGATCATCCTCAGGCTGGGAACATCTTGCTTTCCCTTTGTAAAGTTTGTAAAGTCTGGCAGGGGAGCTCCAAGGTTAAAGTTTGATGTCCGAGGGCAAACATACAAACATACAAAGCTGAGTACACTGATTTTACTTCATTTAATACAAATACAGTAAACTATGACAATTAGAATAGTAGTATGTAATAGTTAGGGTTGCAAATTTCGTGCAACACCCTTTACCGAAAGTTACACATGGTAATCGATGAATCTTTAGAATAAAATACAACTTGCTTGTCTTTTTGACGATTTAGGCTTTATTTAGACAGTTTTTGTGATCAGCTGTGTGGTAGTTAGGTCATTGTCCCACAAGCTTACAGACATCATGTTCTTTTTCCAGTTATTGCCTCTACTAGCACATGACTGCAGCTTCTAATAGCAAACACTTTGCTGGGTGGACGGCGTTCCATTTCTGATTTACATTGCAACCATTGGTTACTGACATTTCAGGTGGTACAACACTCACATTGTACTGGAGCGTTATTATAAGACTGTGTCACAATGTCAACATTGAGAGTTGTCCTGTTTGCGGTATGATGCTCCCACACTCCCATTGTTTAGCCCTCCTCATCTCGTCTAAACGTCCCACTGGGTGGTTTTACTGAACTGAAAGGTGAAGTCCGCCCCCTTGTGGTATAGAGGTTATAATATGAGTGGTGGTTAATAGATATTTAAATCAGACAAATTCTTGACGAAATTAATGATTACTCATTATTAACACCTCTAGTAGCAGTACAAGTGGAACTGAGACACAGCTATAGTGCCTCATCTTTAATGTCTTACGTGGGCTCGAACCTCCGCCTCTAAGCCGGTTCATAATGCAGAGGGAGAGCAGCAGCAGGACAACAGGGGCTACGACCAGAGGGGACTGTGTTGGACAAGACAGCAAACTCGGACTAACAGTCTTGTCAGTTAGAGCGACCCACTACCGGAATAGTTTCCCTGTTGATTTAAGAGAGAACACTAATTGTTTAACCTTTAAACATGAACTAAAGTTATGACTTAAAGCAAACCATACTTGCAGTCACAAGTAATCATTCCACCTAATCTCTGGTACTACCTTTACAAACTCTCTTTGTTTTTGTTATTTCTGTAATGTATTTATGAACTGTGTTGAATTGTATTTTATTGTAGTATTTGATGACACTATAGGTCACTATTTATATCAGCCTGCCCAGGGACTATGGATGAAAATGAGCTAATTAGCTAACTCCAGCACATTTACATTGATGTGGAAACCAAAATGTTGATTAATGTGCACTGTCCCTGGTAAATAAATACATTTCTAAATTCGAATCCCAAGCAAAGATTATATATCTTTCATGTTTCTCTTCTATTGTGAACAACAGGTTTAATGTAAAGTCCAGATGCACCATCTTTCTGGGTTTATTGGCAGACACCATCACGTACTCTGCCAGTAGCCTATGTCTAGCTGCTCTGCTTGATAAATCAATGAAAGCAATTTGGCTGAGTATTATCTGCTCTATTTGTAGGCTATAATTTCATTATAAGCCAATAGCAGATAATTTACCATTACTGGGCCGATAATTTATCAGTTAGATGTATATTGTGCAAATGACTAATTGAATAGTCGTCAATTAATGGCCCTGCACATCTAACAGCTTCACTGATGAGAACTCTACTCAGTTTGGATGGAGTTACACTGCATAGGAAATTAAATGATGTCATCCATCTCCTTCAACCAATCAAAATAAAGCAGAGAAGTTAAAGGCAATCATTAACATAATAATGATGCTGTTCCATCTTTTAAAAGAGCAATTAGTAAATATGGCCAGAATTTGAAGGTAGATATAAATATGACCATAGTTACCACCAATCTGATGACTGGGGATACAGTATTAAGATCATTTACACCAGCTCTAAAAAGGACTATGACTCCAGAGAGGAGAACACACGACAGGGAGGGACAGGAATCAGGTGAGGTGAATCAGCATAGATAGATGTGAGAGAGTCGGCATCAGCAGTGGGCGAAAAAGCCTTGGAGAGCCAGAATATTTTCACATCGTAGTTGGTGAGTTGAGGATTTCATTTTGACCAAACCAAGACAGTTTTGCTGATTATAGTTTGTTTATGTCTTTTTCATGAGTTAACAAGTTATGAGTGCATGATTGGCCCTGAAGATTTGGCACCCTGACCTTTGTACTCCTTGCAAGAGCTGGGCAATAAATCAATCAATATATTCAGTAATTGACTTTCAGTGCAATCATAATATGATCATATGTTCAAATTGCATTCTTTTTTATAAAATCAATCATTCCAAATAACAAAATCTCATTTGTTAGTTATGTTTTACATGTGTGAAATGCAATGTTTGATGTAAAGCACAACAGTGGAACAAAGTGGTATTTTTTTTGCATACATTTACATACATATAAATATTGAAAAATATGCTGTTTCATATTGTGATACTGACTTTAATCATACTGCACAGGCTTATTCCCTTGCTATTAGTTTCTGACATATGAGCAGATTTTGTTGATGTCTGGCAAAAGTTCAGCAAGGAGGACTTTCTTTGCACACTAAGGCCTGTAGGTTATTATTCCTCATACTTATTATTCCTTCAAACCTCTCATACATGCTCAGTCTTAATTCCCTGCTGTCATTGTCTGGAGCCATAAATTAGCCATAAATATCAGCTGTTCACATCTATCAAATAGCACAGTGACACACCTTCAGTGTTAGCCATCATATCACATTTTTAAATATACTCCCTTTACCTCTAGTTCATTCATGAAGCTCTTATACATGTCCTCCACATCCCCATCACCGCCTAGACTTCACACATTCACCAATTTTCATCATTTCAATAGCCTCAGTACGGGCAGAGTCATCAGCCACCACCACCACCACCACCACCAGTGTCTGGACTCCATGTGGGATTGATCATGCTGCTGCTCAAAGCAGGAACCCTTCAATCACAACCTGCCTGAAGTGCCAAAGCCTTTCTGACAGACCAATCGTCACAATTCATCTGCGGTAATAAATATTTATCTATACCTCAATCGACTGATTGAACTGTTTCTCTCATGTTGTCAATACTAACGCAAGACGTACTTGAAACATTCTAGAAATGTTAAATCTCAGGCTGCACCCAAATGAAGAACCAGTTGCACCAGTTAAAGCGCCTTCTATATGATCCTTAAATGTGACCAGAGAGGCAGCTTATTTTGTACTCTTGCATGTATACGACACCTAAGAGGCAACTGCTGTGTACACTTTCACATAAGAGATTTAAGATGAATTAAAACACGTGTGCAGCAGGAATTTATTTAAGTTACCTGTCTCGTGGGATTTTCTCAGCATCTGCAAGGATCAGAAAGAAGACTATTACAAACACGAACCTCCAATTTGATCAGTATCGTAGGTTTTCTTATAGAAACGCATCTATTGTGTATTTCCTATTTCAGGAGGGAAGGGGATATTAAAGCTAAGGCAGTTTACAGCTTGGTTTTTAAAAACACCTACCAAAGCGTCCGCCTTGTCGAGGTCTGTGAGTTTGTACTGCTGCTCCAGCCCCCTGGTTTTACCCCATGGTTCCTTCTCTGCGACCCGCAGTGACGGAGAGCCGTGCTGCCTCCTCAGCGCGGCACCGGTGAACGGAGGCCGGACCAGCTTCACTATCCGTGCAAAGTGGGACACCGTCGGCGACAGCTGCCGTCTCATGAACAAAGTAAGGAAAGCCATCACATCACGAGCCCCAGCTAGCTAAGTCACAGCCGCACAACATGACCTCTGGATGGCCTGTGAACTTTCACCTGTCAACGACAACCCGGAAGAGACTCCGGTAAGCCGAATTAGAACAGCGCCATCATGCGACGTATGATAAATAAACACAGCATGGTGTTGCACACTTCACGTTTGTTTTTTTAATTCTATTTTTTATCCGCATTTCCATTTTAAATTAAAAGCTTGAAATAAATTGCAAGTGCATTTTAAGTCCGCACGAGGGCGCCAGAGCTCAAGGCTATGATAGATAGATAGATGGATGGATAGATAGATACATAGATGGATGGATAGATAGATAGATGGATGGATAGATAGATACATAGATGGATGGATAGATAGATAGATGGATGGATAGATAGATACATAGATGGATGGATAGATAGATACATAGATGGATGGATAGATAGATACATAGAGAGATGGATAGATAGATAGATGGATAGATAGATGGATGATAGATAGATACATAGAGAGATGGATAGATAGCTAGATAGGTAGATAGATAATAGATAGATAGATAGATAGATAGATGATAGATAGATAGATAGATAGATAGATAGATAGGTAGATGGATAGATAGATAGATGGATAGATAGATGATAGATAGATAGATAGATGATAGATAGATAGATAGATAGATAGATAGATAGATAGATAGATAGGTAGATGGATAGATAGATAGATAGATAGGTAGATGGATAGATAGATAGATAGATAGATAGATAGATAGATAGATAGGTAGATGGATAGATAGATAGATAGATAGGTAGATGGATAGATAGATAGATGGATAGATAGATGGATGATAGATAGATACATAGAGAGATGGATAGATAGATAGATAGATAGATAGATGGATGGATAGATAGATAGATAGATGGATAGATAGATGGATGGATAGATGGATGGATAGATAGATGGATGGATAGATAGATAGATAGATGGATGGATAGATAGATACATAGAGAGATGGATAGATAGATAGATGGATAGATAGATGGATGATAGATAGATACATAGAGAGATGGATAGATGGATAGATAGATGGATGATAGATAGATACATAGAGAGATGGATAGATAGATAGATGGATAGATAGATGGATGATAGATAGATACATAGAGAGATGGATAGATAGATAGATGGATAGATAGATGGATGATAGATAGATACATAGAGAGATGGATAGATAGATAGATGATAGATGGATGGATAGATAGATAGATAGATGGATAGATAGATGGATGGATAGATAGATGGATAGATAGATGGATGGATAGATAGATAGATGGATGGATGATAGATAGATACATAGAGAGATGGATAGATAGATAGATGGATAGATAGATGGATGGATAGATAGATAGAAACATAGATAGATACATAGATATGGGGATGGATAGATAGATAGATAAATGGATGGATGGATGGATGATAGATGGATGGATGGATGGATAGATAGATAGATAGATGATAGATGGATCGCTAGATAGATGGAAATTTATTAGATTCCTTGTTACAGCTGCTCACACAGAGAAAGGTTACTAATAGGTTCAAATAAGATAAGATATCAAACAAAACAAAAAAAACAAATTAAAGATAAGACTGTAGACTCTCTCTCTCTATATATATGTATATATATATACATATATATGTATATATATATACAACTGATAACTGGACTGGTTGTTACAATCCCTAGAATGTATTGTAACAACCAGTCCTATTTAGAACCACATTTAATTTTTAGATTTTTTTAATAGTATAGTAATTCTTATTTAAACAATAAAAGGTATATAGAAATTTAACTAAAGCAAAAATTCAAACTTTAAAAAGGGTTAAAATGGATACAAAGAATACTTTGAATATTATTTTGAAACATGTATAAAAATCTATAAATTAGGAGCACTTACCTAAGCACTGAACCAGAAATGAGCTTTTCCCAACTGGGGACATAGCTTTAGACCCTAGCTGGAAAACCTGTCCCCAATTAACTGGTCTGTAATATGTGTCATCAAAAAAGCCTAAGCAAGAAACACACACACACACACACACACACACACACACACACACACACACACACACACACACACACACACACACACACACACACACACACACACACACACACGTGATCCCGTCAGCCTCTGTCCTAAACAGCCATTCAAACAATGTGTTTATCTCAAACACAAACATTATATCAGCCTGCCCAGGGACTATGGATGAAAATTAGCTCAGCACATTTACACTGATGTGGAAACTAAAATGTTGATTAATGTGCACTGTCCCTTGTAAATAAATACATTTCTAAATTCAAATCTCAAGCAAAGATCATATATCTTTCATCTTTCATGTTTCTCTTCTATTGTGAACAACAGGTTTAACATAAAGTCCAGATGAATCTTTCTGGGTTTATTGTATGTTCACATAAATGGTGGAATTGGCTTGAATTAACTAAAATACAGTAAAAATGTCAGTAAAACGTTTTAAACGCTACGCTTTTTCTACGTATTAGCTGGTCTTTTTTTTACACTGAAATTTTAGCCTTTTTGAAGTAGCACCAAAACTAATTGTATCAGCATTAAATGTCATATTGATGTCAGAATGTAAAATACATGCAAACCAGACTCAGTAGAAAGACTCAGACTTTAAAGTTTTCTTTCATACAAAGGTGAGTTTAACATAACTTATAACATGATCTAATGCTGTAATTTATTCATAATAGGCATTGTGGTGTAATCGGCGCACTCCTCAAGCAACACTTAATTTAAACAAGTCATATGAAAATGACATATCCCCCTAACAACCCCCAAAGCATTGTACAACAAGGCCATCAGTATATGACATATTCTCCATTCCCTCGTTGAGCCTCACTACTGTATATAGTTTTGGATATATGCTGTGGAGTAAATGACCAACCTTCAGTCACCTTAAAATCATCTTTACATGGAAAACTCATAAAATCTTATTTTATTAAAAGACACAACTATTTATCCTATGTAATGCATATATAACAGTTGGTGAATCTAAAATGTATAGCTTGCGAAATATGCTGGACAGACAGATGACTATATCCACTTGTTATTTTACTGTCTGATTTTGTGATCTTGTGATTTTGAATTATAACCGGATATAATACAAAAAATTCACATCCCAGCAAAATTCCTTTCCTTTTATGACCCAAAATTATACCTCATTTCAGTTGTTAACTACACAAAAAATGTGAAAAATAACAAATTGAACTACTTGAATTATTATGCACATATGAATCTCTACTCTTTGCCTTATAGGAATGTCTCTTAGCAAAATCCCTGATTCAAGTAAAATTTGTGTGGAATAAGGTCATTTCGTATTTAAAATGCAGCTTTTGGATGATCACTAATGACCCACTAAGACCCATACAAAATGGGATTGAATGTAAATGTAATATGGATGCATTATAACTTATAATACCAAAAAGTCATTGATGAAAAAAGTGCAAAAAACATTGACAGGAAAACAACCTACTTTTAAGTAAAGCCTCTAACACTTAACGACATGTTCCATCCAAATCTGGTTCTTATTGTTCAGATACTTATTTGCTACCAACCCCTAATTTATACTGTCTCTAAAATTATTATTGAATAATTTTAATTTTATGTTTCTATCAGTTGACATGATGGATTTAAGTGGAGCATTTCTTTAAGACCCTCTCGAAGCCATTTTTTTCAATCACAGTGTATAAGAACTAATTACATATCAATATCGTATGTATAAACTGTGACTTATCTGAATGTCAATTTATCATAACAGTGATCTATATTCTAAATATATTTCTTATCTATAATTTAATCTTGAAACTTATCTATTATCTAATTATATCTAACTATGACTATATTACTATAATCACTCATTTATATATTAAATATATGAATTTTTCTACATACTAAAGTAATGAGTCTATTTATATAGAATAGTTTGTTGACGCCATCATATGGGCAAACATTACCTCTGAAGGTTTGTCCTTCTAGCCTAAATATTTTTGCATTTAACATTGGATAAATGATAGGAAATGGATGGATGGATTTATCAGAGGTGACTTTCAACAGTTTGTACAACTGGCCACTAGAGGGTGGAATGAGCAAAGATCTGACATTTAAATCATCCAATTATGAAAAATATAGAGATATATAAATAAATATATAACTTCTGTAATCTATATAAATATGCAGACTCATTCTACTCATAATTATTTCTATTTTGTGGTGAGTTCATCACATGAGCCATGAGATTTGTTTTTCTTCTAATGTTAAAAGTAACTCAAAGTTTTAAAGGTAAAATGTTGCTTTTGGGAAATACTTTCATGACTTTAAGAATTAATGAATTGAAAAAATGAATATCTCAGTCTTTTTATTTCCCATAATGGGTGTTATAGATTATATAGACTGATGAAACACAACACAATTATGTTTATTTATATTTCATATTATTTCTATTATTATAATTGTATTGCTGTAAATACTGCAAAGGTTATCGTTTTTATTATTCGATTTAAGTGGCAGGAGCTACTTACAAAGTATATGGTATACTGTATAGTATATGCACTGTCCCTCACCCTGAGGTTCCGGTCACTTTGGTTGATTTAGTGGTCAGCTATGGTCTAACACTGAGGGAGGCTTTCCGGACTTCACAAATGAGCAAAGGTTAAGAATCTAGTTGCATTCCAGTATTATAGTAGTACTACATTTTAGCCTACAATAGGTATTGAATGAATGGAGAGTTTCATAGTTTATACCAATATTAGCATGGCTCTAGAACAGGGGTTCCCAAAATTTTCACCCTGCGACCCCCAAAATAACTCGCAATCCCCACTATCCTGCACACGCACTAATATGCTTGTCCAAACACACAACACATATTTTCATATTTAAAGTTTTGTCTTTTTTATATTAAATCTAACTACTATTTTCTTTTGTAACAATCATGGCTGAAATAGACTATTTCTGATCATTTTTAGAAAACAACACATAACAAATGAAACATTTGTAATGATGTGCTGTAAAACATAACCTGAATGTGCAGCCTTGACACACATGTAGGATAACAATATAAACAGTGAAAACACACTTAAAATTCAAGCCATTGTTTATTTTAAAAAAAACACAGATTAATAAAAAAATACATTAAGCTGCATTGGCCCTTTAAGAAAAATCAGACAGCTCAGCAAAATACAAAGTAAACAAGTCTGCTTAAAGGCCTCAACTGTCTGTTAACTCTAGTTACCCTCGCTGCTTGATTCCTGAGGCATTAACAGAAAAGAGGAAAGCGGGACAGATAAAGAAGGGGAGGAGGAGCTGTGTATACGTGCAGAGGAGCACTGGTCTGTGCTGCACAGTCTGGGGGATTCCAGGCAGCTGCATTCAGAGCACTGACCTTGGCAAACTGTTTTTCAGTCCCTGGAATAAAGTGTAGATAGATTTCCTGAGGTTAATGAAAGGACAGACACTGCAGCCTAATGGGTCAGGGAAGGACATGAATACAAGAATGCAAATTTAAAAGAAACAAAAATGTTCATGAGTACACAGCAGTGGTGGAATGTACATATGCAGTATTTGCTTAGTACCACACTAGGCACAAATTTGAGCTTCTACTTATCCCGTTTTTTCCTTGCCTCTTTGTGCTTCTACACCAAACCTCAGAGGGTTTCAGAGGAGAATATTATAGTTTTTACTCCATTACATTTATCTGAATGTTTAGTTACTATTTACATAACATACTATTGCACAAAACAAAGAGCTCCTAAAATGATGTCGTTTTAGATTAAATGACCCAAAAATACGGCTGAAACAACAAATCAATTATTCAATAGATAACTATTTTGTTAATCATTTACTCCCTGTTTTAAACAAAAATACCACCTTCTCAAGTGCGAGGATTTACTGCTTTTCCTTTTTCCTCCACCCACTGGATATGACTGCTTATCCTCACAGAGTCACGGGGGGCTGGAGGCTATCCCAGCTGACGCTGGGCTGAGACAGGCTGGACAAGTCGACAGTTCATCACAGGGCCAATACATAGACAAACGGCCATTCACATCTTCAGGCAATTTACAGTCAGTTACAGTTGCAATATAGCATGTTTTTAGATTAAGGGAGAAAGTCGGAGCACCCAGAGGGAACCCAGAGGGAACCCAGAGGGAACCCACGCAAACACAGGGAGAACATGCAAATAGTCCCAGGCCAGAACATTCTGCTTCTTTCCTTTCTAATAATTTCAGTTTATTAAAAAAATAATATTAATGTAAAGGAGTAATTAAATTTAATTACTCTTTTACATTAATATTACACTTTTTCCTGGTTTGTATTTCTTTTTTGTATTTTTGTATATATATATATATATATATAATATATTTATATATAAACAGTATAGATATACAATCATATTTACTACATTGAGAACTTTTCATTTTAATACTTTAAGTACATTTCCCCATATTATATGTCTATAATGTCAGAGTACAGTATTTCTAGTGTAGTATTATATACTTCCCCTACCACTGATACTCAAGTAAACCATTTTATCCAAATGAGGTAACTATGTCATATTTCCTTATAAACTGTGCATTGTAAGTTGTTCTCAGGAAAAAATACCATAATGTACCAACACCACAGGATACCGGATGGGGAGCTGTCAGGGTTATTTAATGTTGCAGGTGTGTGAGTGTGTGTGTGTGTGTTTGCTAGCTTGTTTTTTCCTTTAGTTATGGTCCAGCTTTCCTTTTCATCTCCTGGTACATGGAAGCCTTGATTTATTTTGAGGCAGCTTCTATTTCCTGTGACCGTAACACTTATGTCGATGACGAAACGTTGGAACCCATATCTTGGCAATGGTATGCATGTGTGTGCTTGTGTGTGTGTGTCTGTGTTATATCCAAGTCAGTGTTCTTTGCCAACTAAATAGGATTCAATGCGATCATTTGGCAGAAATTAAAATTGACACTCAATTTTGTTTTCATTCATGTATAACCCCCTGAAAATAATCGTGTCATCATTAACTTAAAATGAGCCTTTCCGTGTTTCTACAGTGGCCCAGAGTGGACACACCAAACACTGGCTCTAGAGAAGGCCTTTGGAGTATTTGAGGTGAGGGATATTCAGTTCATTCTGCAACCTTACAAGTAAACAACTTACACACTGGACCTTTAATGTTTTGTGGGCTGTTCATGATCTTGTGCAATGCAGCAAGATGGAACAGATTGATAAATACAATGAATCATCCTTCTTGGGTATTTCTTTTTAACTCACTCCCTGTGTATAAGTGATATGAATGATGAAATCATTCAGTGGTAAGAATTTTCTACGTCTCTTTTAGCACTCTACCTCTGTTCATTTCTTGCCTCTTGATTAGGGTCAACCTTTGGCCTGCTGTGTTCTGGAGGAAAAACTTCCTCTGAGTCACATTAATCTTATCGGTCACATGTTGATTTAGCAAGTACACACCGTTAAAATGTGTCACATCTCCATATAAGCAACAATAAGGCATTCAGTACATTCTGCACATTCTGGAGTACCGTCCACAGATGAGCTCCATTACCAATAAAATCATCTTGGAAAAATATACTGTCACCATCAGTTCAGATTTAAAGGACCGAAATACAGACAAAACAAACAAAAATGTGAAATGTTTTTCTGTTCAAAATTAGTTTAGGTACAATAAATCCCAAATAAAATTGAATGAACATAATATACCCCCATCTCTGTAACTGTATTATGGTACCATTTAATAATCAAACAAAACTGATTTCATAAACAATTACATGTGTATGTAAATAACTTCAGTAACAAAAAACATGACATATAATAAGGAGACAAAAGACAAATACAACAACAAAAAGAAATGAAAAACAAACAGAAAACAGTACAAGTAAATAATAACAAAGAGGAGTATGTATACAGATTTAAAAAAAAATCATAAATAAGTAAAAAGAAGATCATTTGTGCCCATTTTCTTTTCTATATGGGTTAAAAAAGATTTCTTGATGTCATAAAATTTGTGAACACACCCTCTTGTAGAATAGCAAATTTTCTCCAACACCAAATGGTGCATAAGGTCTTTAATCCACAATAATAAATCCAGAAACGTGACATATTTGAGGTGGTGACAAGAGGGAAACACTAGAAAAAACTAAAGGCCGCTAGAGTCCAGGTAACTCTGTCCAACAAAGATAAATTCAAATGAAATTCATCCAACAAAGAAAGAAAAATGAATCTCAAAGGTGATCAAAAATAACAAACGTGCAGAGCAGGAACATGGGAAGAAACCCAGACGTGCAGGTTAAGAGAACAGACACAGACAATACATGAACTGCAGATAAAACACAAACAAACTGACAACTGAGAGAGGGAACAGACATGGACTAAATTCACAGGAGGGTAATCATGGACAGGTGAAAGCAATTAGGGAAGAAAATATGGGGAAAAACAAAGAAAACATGACACATGAGGGAGAGAATTAGAAAATAAAACAGACTGATTACACCAAACCCCAAACCATGACATACAGGCATGTGCAGCAGTGTGTGCTGAGATAATTAACAAAAACATGACTGACTACAGATGAAACCTTTCCCATAGTTCCCTGCAGCTAAACAACATATTATTCTTTCTGATGGTGCTAAAATATCTATTCCTGTTCCTTGCCGTCCCCCACCATCCCAAACAAAAAAGACAGCTGATTATTGACTGATAAGCCTTTTAAAGTTTCCTTTATGATTAGACACCACATTTTCCTTTACTCAGTTAACTTAGAAGGGACCGTGAAGAATTTAAAGTGCAAAAAACGTAACATTTATTACCGGTATATCACTAAAAAGGCTATGTCAACCTTTTTTTTTTCTGGCTGATTGGACACAATCCTGTCTTATATAGATTGATTGTGCTCTGCTAAGCTGATAACAGCGTTGAATACCACCTATAAAAATTCCTCTGCTCTAATATCATCCAGTTATGACCAGAATCTTGACCAGGAGGGATGGTTTTGACTCTGCAGATCCTTTCACCCACACACATGAAACCCTCAATAGTGCAATAAGCCTAGAATTATATTTTGATCTCTTGGCTGTGAAGCGTTCTTTGCTTTGTCAAGTTCAGTGACTCAGCAAACCTGTGGTCAGACAATCGACCCAATGCCTGATGGGGTCTGTTATAAACCTCAACATATTTAGCCCCATCTTCTCTTCAGCTCCACTACTCCATGCTGTTTATCCTTCTGCCGAACAATGTCAGGATGAAAGACATTTTATCTCGATTTAGATAAAAAGATTGATACCATTTTAATGTTTGTACAAAATGAACTTAGAGCCAGCAGCCACTTAGCACCATGAGCATAATGACTGGAAACAGCCTATCCTAACTGTGTCCAAAGATAACGAATCCTGCCTGGCACCACATCTTAAGCTCATTAATTAACAGTATCCTGTGTATATGATTTGTGCAAAAATGACGCAAGAATGGACAATTTTTACAGTCTGCATTGGTTTTCTGGCTCACAGTAATAACAAGACTTCAGTACGGACATGAGAGTCACATCAATGTTGTATATTTAACAAACAGAGTGAACGTATTTTCCTAAATGTCGACTTATTCCTTTCAAGTTTACCTTAAAGTATTTCAGTGTCAATACAAGTAACTGTGTTTGCATGTACTGCACCTGAACTGATGGCTTATGCTATCAATGTTTAACACAGACATTTGTTTTGAAATCATTTAAAAATTTTAAATAGTGGCACAAAATAACATATTTTGTGTTAAAACTGACCAGTATGATTTATTTAGTAAAGAGAGGACAAAAACCCAAATCTACACTGGAAACTTAACCATATTACAAACACAATGTCTGAAAACAACTTGTCCGGGGTGAACCCCGCCTCCGCCCAGTCAGCTAGGATAGGCTCCAGCACTCCCACGACTCTAAATAGGATAAGTGCTTCCAGAAAATGAATGAATGAATGTCTGAACACATTCCAGAACAACAATAGCATCACTAAATCATCTTCACTGCCAGTTTCCTGGCTTCTCTCCTCCTCATCAGAGCCATTGTCAAAGACGTAATCCTCATGTTCAGTATATCGTTTGGCCATCATGCTGCCACAGAATGAACTGTGTGCAAGGCCTCAAAAAAGCTTTTTACATGAGAGCTGTGAGAAAGTTGTAGTTGGCACTGCATTAAAAACAGACAGGATTCTGTAGTGGACATCGCTGCATTAAAAACAGACAGGATTCTGTAGTGGACATCGCTGCATTAAAAACAGACAGGATTCTGTAGTGGACATCGCTGCATTAAAAACAGACAGGATTCTGTAGTGGACATCGCTGCATTAAAAACAGACAGGATTCTGTAGTGGACATCACTGCATTAAAAAACAGACAGGATTCTGTAGTGGACATCACTGCATTAAAAACAGACAGGATTCTGTAGTGGACATCACTGCATTAAAAAACAGACAGGATTCTGTAGTGGACATCACTGCATTAAAAAACAGACAGGATTCTGTAGTGGACATCACTGCATTAAAAACAGACAGGATTCTGTAGTGGACATCACTGCATTAAAAAACAGACAGGATTCTGTAGTGGACATCACTGTATTAAAAACAGACAGGATTCTGTAGTGGACATCACTGCATTAAAAACAGACAGGATTCTGTAGTGGACATCACTGTATTAAAAACAGACAGGATTCTGTAGTGGACATCACTGTATTAAAAACAGACAGGATTCTGTAGTGGACATCACTGCATTAAAAACAGACAGGATTCTGTAGTGGACATCACTGCATTAAAAAACAGACAGGATTCTGTAGTGCACATCACTGCATTAAAAACAGACAGGATTCTGTAGTGGACATCACTGTATTAAAAACAGACAGGATTCTGTAGTGGACATCACTGCATTAAAAACAGACAGGATTCTGTAGTGGACATCACTGTATTAAAAACAGACAGGATTCTGTAGTGGACATCACTGTATTAAAAACAGACAGGATTCTGTAGTGGACATCACTGCATTAAAAACAGACAGGATTCTGTAGTGGACATCACTGTATTAAAAACAGACAGGATTCTGTAGTGGACATCACTGCATTAAAAACAGACAGGATTCTGTAGTTGACATTGCTGCATTAAAAACAGACAGGATTCTGTAGTGCACATCACTGCATTAAAAACAGACAGGATTCTGTAGTGGACATCACTGTATTAAAAACAGACAGGATTCTGTAGTGCACATCACTGCATTATAAACAGACAGGATTCTGTAGTGCACATCACTGTATTAAAAACAGACAGGATTCTGTAGTGCACATCACTGCATTAAAAACAGACAGGATTCTGTAGTGGACATCACTGCATTATAAACAGACAGGATTCTGTAGTGGACATCACTGCATTAAAAACAGACAGGATTCTGTAGTGGACATCACTGCATTATAAACAGACAGGATTCTGTAGTGGACATCACTGCATTAAAAACAGACAGGATTCTGTAGTTGACATTGCTGCATTAAAAACAGACAGGATTCTGTAGTGGACATCACTACATTAAAAACAGACAGGATTCTGTAGTGGACATCACTGCATTAAAAACAGACAGGATTCTGTAGTGGACATCACTGCATTAAAAACAGACAGGATTCTATGGTGGACATCACTGCATTAAAAACAGACAGGATTCTGTAGTGGACATCACTGCATTAAAAAACAGACAGGATTCTGTAGTGGACATCACTGCATTAAAAAACAGACAGGATTCTGTAGTGGACATCACTGCATTAAAAACAGACAGGATTCTGTAGTGGACATCGCTGCATTAAAAACAGACAGGATTCTGTAGTGGACATCGCTGCATTAAAAACAGACAGGATTCTGTAGTGGACATCGCTGCATTAAAAACAGACAGGATTCTGTAGTGGACATCGCTGCATTAAAAAACAGACAGGATTCTGTAGTGGACATCACTGCATTAAAAACAGACAGGATTCTGTAGTGGACATCACTGTATTAAAAACAGACAGGATTCTGTAGTGCACATCACTGCATTATAAACAGACAGGATTCTGTAGTGGACATCACTGCATTAAAAACAGACAGGATTCTGTAGTTGACATTGCTGCATTAAAAACAGACAGGATTCTGTAGTGGACATCACTACATTAAAAACAGACAGGATTCTGTAGTGGACATCACTGCATTAAAAACAGACAGGATTCTATGGTGGACATCACTGCATTAAAAACAGACAGGATTCTGTAGTGGACATCACTGCATTAAAAAACAGACAGGATTCTGTAGTGGACATCACTGCATTAAAAAACAGACAGGATTCTGTAGTGGACATCACTGCATTAAAAACAGACAGGATTCTGTAGTGGACATCACTGCATTAAAAACAGACAGGATTATGTAGTGGACATCACTGCATTAAAAACAGACAGGATTCTGTAGTGGACATCATTGCATTAAAAACAGACAGGATTCTGTAGTGGACATCACTGCATTAAAAACAGACAGGATTCTGTAGTGGACATCATTGCATTAAAAACAGACAGGATTATGTAGTGGACATCACTGCATTAAAAACAGACAGGATTATGTAGTGGACATCACTGCATTAAAAACAGACAGGATTCTGTAGTGGACATCATTGCATTAAAAACAGACAGGATTCTGTAGTGGACATCACTGCATTAAAAACAGACAGGATTCTGTAGTGGACATCACTGCATTAAAAACAGACAGGATTCTGTAGTGGACATCACTGCATTAAAAACAGACAGGATTCTGTAGTGGACATCACTGCATTAAAAAACAGACAGGATTCTGTAGTGGACATCACTGCATTAAAAACAGACAGGATTCTGTAGTGGACATCACTGCATTAAAAACAGACAGGATTCTGTAGTGGACATCATTGCATTAAAAACAGACAGGATTCTGTAGTGGACATCACTGCATTAAAAACAGACAGGATTCTGTAGTGGACATCATTGCATTAAAAACAGACAGGATTATGTAGTGGACATCACTGCATTAAAAACAGACAGGATTCTGTAGTGGACATCATTGCATTAAAAACAGACAGGATTCTGTAGTGGACATCACTGCATTAAAAACAGACAGGATTCTGTAGTGGACATCACTGCATTAAAAACAGACAGGATTCTGTAGTGGACATCACTGCATTAAAAACAGACAGGATTCTGTAGTGGACATCACTGCATTAAAAAACAGACAGGATTCTGTAGTGGACATCACTGCATTAAAAACAGACAGGATTCTGTAGTGGACATCACTGCATTAAAAACAGACAGGATTCTGTAGTGGACATCACTGCATTAAAAACAGACAGGATTCTGTAGTGGACATCGCTGCATTAAAAACAGACAGGATTCTATGGTGGACATCACTGCATTAAAAACAGACAGGATTCTGTAGTGGACATCGCTACATTAAAAACAGACAGGATTCTGTAGTGGACATCACTGCATTAAGAACAGACAGGATTCTGTAGTGGACATCACTGTATTAAAAACAGACAGGATTCTGTAGTGGACATCACTGCATTAAAAACAGACAGGATTCTGTAGTGGACATCACTGCATTAAAAACAGACAGGATTCTGTAGTGGACATCACTGCATTAAGAACAGACAGGATTCTGTAGTGGACATCACTGTATTAAAAACAGACAGGATTCTGTAGTGGACATCACTGCATTAAAAACAGACAGGATTCTGTAGTGGACATCACTACATTAAAAACAGACAGGATTCTGTAGTGGACATCACTGCATTAAAAACAGACAGGATTCTGTAGTGGACATCACTGCATTAAAAACAGACAGGATTCTGTAGTGGACATCACTGCATTAAAAACAGACAGGATTCTGTAGTGGACATCACTGCATTAAAAACAGACAGGATTATGTAGTGGACATCGCTGCATTAAAAACAGACAGGATTCTGTAGTGACATCACTGCATTAAAAACAGACAGGATTCTGTAGTGACATCACTGCATTAAAAACAGACAGGATTCTGTAGTGACATCACTGCATTAAAAACAGACAGGATTCTGTAGTGGACATCACTGCATTAAAAACAGACAGGATTCTGTAGTGGACATCACTGCATTAAAAACAGACAGGATTCTGTAGTGGACATCACTGCATTAAAAACAGACAGGATTCTATGGTGGATATCACTACATTAAAAACAGACAGGATTCCGTAGTGGACATCACTGCATTAAAAACAGACAGGATTCTGTAGTGGACATCACTGCATTAAAAACAGACAGGATTCTGTAGTGGACATCACTGCATTAAAAACAGACAGGATTCTGTAGTGGACATCACTGCATTAAAAACAGACAGGATTCTATGGTGGATATCACTACATTAAAAACAGACAGGATTCTGTAGTGGACATCACTGCATTAAAAACAGACAGGATTCTGTAGTGGACATCACTGCATTAAAAACAGACAGGATTCTGTAGTGACATCACTGCATTAAAAACAGACAGGATTCTGTAGTGACATCACTGCATTAAAAACAGACAGGATTCTGTAGTGGACATCACTGCATTAAAAACAGACAGGATTCTGTAGTGGACATCACTGCATTAAAAACAGACAGGATTCTGTAGTGGACATCACTGCATTAAAAACAGACAGGATTCTATGGTGGATATCACTACATTAAAAACAGACAGGATTCCGTAGTGGACATCACTGCATTAAAAACAGACAGGATTCTGTAGTGGACATCACTGCATTAAAAACAGACAGGATTCTGTAGTGGACATCACTGCATTAAAAACAGACAGGATTCTGTAGTGGACATCACTGCATTAAAAACAGACAGGATTCTATGGTGGATATCACTACATTAAAAACAGACAGGATTCTGTAGTGGACATCACTGCATTAAAAACAGACAGGATTCTGTAGTGGACATCACTGCATTAAAAACAGACAGGATTATGTAGTGGACATCGCTGCATTAAAAACAGACAGGATTCTGTAGTGACATCACTGCATTAAAAACAGACAGGATTCTGTAGTGACATCACTGCATTAAAAACAGACAGGATTCTGTAGTGACATCACTGCATTAAAAACAGACAGGATTCTGTAGTGGACATCACTGCATTAAAAACAGACAGGATTCTGTAGTGGACATCACTGCATTAAAAACAGACAGGATTCTGTAGTGGACATCACTGCATTAAAAACAGACAGGATTCTATGGTGGATATCACTACATTAAAAACAGACAGGATTCCGTAGTGGACATCACTGCATTAAAAACAGACAGGATTCTGTAGTGGACATCACTGCATTAAAAACAGACAGGATTCTGTAGTGGACATCACTGTATTAAAAACAGACAGGATTCTGTAGTGGACATCACTGCATTAAAAACAGACAGGATTCTGTAGTGGACATCACTACATTAAAAACAGACAGGATTCTGTAGTTGACATCACTGCATTAAAAACAGACAGGATTCTGTAGTGGACATCACTGCATTAAAAACAGACAGGATTCTGTAGTGGACATCACTGCATTAAAAACAGACAGGATTCTGTAGTGGACATCACTACATTAAAAACAGACAGGATTCTGTAGTGGACATCACTGCATTAAAAACAGACAGGATTCTGTAGTGGACATCGCTGCATTAAAAACAGACAGGATTCTGTAGTGGACATCACAGCATTAAAAATAGACTGTATCCACAAATGACAGCTGAAACTCTACCATGCAAAGAGGAAACCGTATATAAACCAGATCCAGAAACGCTGCCGCCTTCACTGGACCTGAGCTTATTTAAGATGGACTGAGGTGAAGTGGAAAACTGTCCTGTGGTCTGACGAGTCAACATTTGAACCTGCACATTTGTGAAAGCACCATTAATGCTGAACGATATAAACAGGTTTTGGAGCAACATATGCTGCCAAGTAGACAACGTCTTTTTCAGGGAAGGCCTTGCTTATTTCAGCAAGACAATGTCAAACCACATTCTGCACGTATTACAACAGCATGGCTCCATAGTAAAAGAGTCTGGGTGCTAAACTGACCTGCCTCCAGTCCCGACTTGTCACCCATTGAAAATGTTTGGTGTATTATGAAACATAAAATGCGACAAAGGGGACCCCAAACTCGTGGGTAGCTGAAATCCATCAGGCAAGAAAGGAAAAACATTCCACTTTTAAAATGACAGCAACTGGTCTCCTCAGTTCCCAAACGCTTACAGAGTGTTGTTGAAAGAGGAGGTGATGCAACACAGTGGTAAACATGACCCTGTCCCAATTTTTTTTGAAACGCGTTGCTGGCATCAAATTCTAAATGAGGATAGAATTTTCAAAAACAATTTTCAAAAATTCTGTTTCAACATTTAAAATGTTGTCTTTGTGCTATTTTTCCATTACATATGGGGTTTCAATGATTTGCAAATCATTACATACTGTTTTTATTTAAATTTTACACTGCGTCTGAACTTTTTTGGAAAAGGGGTTGTACATTTACATACTTACATACTTGTAGGCACACTTGATAATGCATGGTAGGTCTGCAGAGCTTTATAGCTACTCTCCAAATCCACGTATAGGCTGAGACAGCACTGGACAATTAAAATAATCCACACAGCATTTGTCTGTGTTTTCCCCACTATTTGTTCTTCTTATATAATGATGATAATGATGATGATGATGATAATGATAATGATAATGATAATAATAATAATCATCATCATCATCATAACACTCATAAGAGTGACAAAAAGTAATCTGGACAATCAATTCCAGGGAAAACACAATGACAGGAATTGGAAAACAAAACATTACACGTTATAGAGAATCCTTCAAAATAAAACAGGAAACAACTATAGCCCAGCAAGTTTAAACCAGGAACTAATAGTTCTCTCCTTGGCTAGCCAAGTCAGGAGCTCGAGCTGGCAGGAGGCCACCTACAGCTGGCCTACTGCTGTCAAACGATTTTGATGAAATTTTGTGCAGGGGTGGATCTTGGGTCAAGGAAGACTTTATTCGACTTTGACACAGATCCAGGAACAGATGTGAAATCTGAATCAATTTTCACTTTCTCTTTGTGAGATATTGCCTTTTTAAAAAACATTTTGCAAATATCATGAAAAAGAATAGTAGGGCAGTCAAAATAAAAATACCCAGCTCGCATATAATGTTTCACCACTATATGGAGTGGGGTAATTTATATTAAGCCACATTACGGTAACAGAGAGAGGTAGGGACATGGCCCGGCCACCAATATGTAGCTGAGGTCATGCAGATTCAGAGTCATTCAAATCGCTTTTATGTACAGTATGTGTAAAAGGTAAGAGGTTATATCTAGATGAGAAATAGATAGGATACAATATTATGTAAAATCATATGTGTTGATAAGTCATAAAATACTGATGATGAGCACATTATTCCAAATGCAGGGATAAGGTTTTCAGGGTCAAGGAATTAGGTGATATTATTCAATATGACATGAAGCAATCTGACTAAAGTGATGTCATTATGGTGACATCACAGGTGTGTGCTATAACCTGGGTGCAATGACAGAGCAATTGATGATCTCCCCATGGTGATACAGAATGCATCATTTGATGCTAAATGTATCAACAAGAGGATTGTTAGAGGATTCCAGTTGTTCAGGTTTTAATGACAGTGGCTCTAGTGGATGAATACACTTTCTAGTTGGTGAGTTATTAATGTGTAAACATCGCCAATGTTGCAGCAGATCATTTCAACTTTATACTGGTGGGTATCTTAATTCATGATAATAAAATCATAACCATATTCATTGATATTTGGTGGTTATAATTTGAACCTGCAAATTAACTGGGCCCTCCTAAAATAAATGCAGTGGAGTTAAAAGGTCCATGAGCATTCTGAGTTGGAAATTGTAGCAGAGCAGATATAAAGTAGCATAAAATGAAAATACTAAAAATACCTCAAAGTTGTGGGCCTACTCATGTCCCTATTTAACATTCCAACACTGATGTAAATAAATGACAAGATAAGAAAACCCAAAGTGGATAATATTTCTAGAACAATATGGCAGCATTTATCTCACAAACTATACATACTAGCCTCATCGATTTTAAGGTGACTATGAAGGTTTTTCCATCTTTTCCATAGCAAATATCCAAAACAGTATCCACTATAGGCTCACCATAGGAATGCAGGGTGTGACGTACACTGATATACTTTCTCGTCCAATGTTTTTGGGGGGATGTCTGGGCCATATGTGATCCTCAGATGACTCTTATTCAAACATATTTTCTCTACTGCTACAGGGCGTCTACTCCGTGCAGCTGAAGGTCGATCGCAGGAGCAACTAGTCACATGACCTGCACGCATGTGGATGACTAGAGGGAGTGGAGAGAGTGTGTGAGAGGGGGAGATGTGAGGGGACGGGAACAGGGGGTACGGGAGACAGACAGAAAGAAAGTGGTGGCACTTACCGACACAACGGAGGGCACTTTTTTTGGTGACTGAAGAGACCTCCCTCCGTCCCCTGTTGGAACCGGCTATGGTCGCCGTCACTTCGCGGATATAATTTATAACCAACGAGGATGGGACGCACGAGGGCAAGACAATCCCGGAAATAACATGCGTACTCTCAGCCGGTCACGTACGCTCACTGTGGCTTTGCATTGCTGTAGGCTTCCGTAGGTAAGCAGCGGACTGTGGTGTCCTAGACGGACGTTTATACTTGTTTTGTTTTTTTCACGTTGTAGCTGCACATTTAATGTAAGATGTTTCACTCTTAAATGTGTGTTTCAGCTGAATGAATAAATTGCTGTGATTTTTTTTGTTCATTTTAAAGAAGGGACGTGAGCACGAGGCTTCTCAGTTGTTAATCAGTGGCTGAAATATAAGTCTTTAAATTGGTGTGTCACACCTGTCGAATTCTAATTGTTGATGTCTTTATTTAAAGCTGAAATTGTTTTATTTGCACCAATTTCTAATTGCAATCTAATGTTAGCGACTGGCAGTAGAAGTGAGTTTTTGTTGGCTTTCATTCCTCAGCATGTCTTCTTAATTTGGCAGTATCTGACCTGTTGTCACAGTTTTCTTTCCCCACTTCAAATGTTTTCAGCGGCCGATATAAATACTAGACGGTTGTTGCTTCATATTAATACCATAGTGTAGATTTATTAACTAAAGTTAACGGTGACAAGTGATTGGTGCTATTAATAGACCTAACGTGTATCGTTTCACTCTCCACAGACATCATGCACACACACAAATATGTTGATAAGAAGGATATGAACAAATATAGAAAGAAGTAAATGAGAGGAAGAGGACCAATAAAAGGAAGTGGAAGAGGACTGGGACATGAAACTTGTAGCGGCTGTGGCAGAAATCCTCTCCATCAGAGAAAGCTTTGGTTCAGCTAGAAAATGAGGCGAGGACGTGAGCTACGTGCGCATCCAGTCGATGACGAGATGAAATGGAGAGCTTGGGACACACGGATCTTTTAATCCCAAGATCTTCTCGCAGATTCGTCCCTGTTTCACCCTCGCAGGAGAGAGGGACGAGCGACCAGCAGCTCGTCTGTGGACCGGCAGAGATTCACCGAGCGGACATGGGGCTGAACGGCTTCTGCGCGGCACCAGTCGGCAGTCCGACGGCTGCGGAGTTACTCGCTGGTCTGGCTTCTCAAACCGACTCGTCCGCAATCACTACCCCGACGAAGCAGTCTAAAACCGGCGTGCCGCTCTACAACAGCAGTGGGGTGTCTCCATCTGCCACCGTGGAGGGGAGCCAAGTGGGCGTTTTGGCTCACACACCAAATGGTTACCCAGCACAAATGAAGGGGTCGGCTGGGGTAACAGTCGGCCCCGTGAACCCCTTCACCAGCAGGGCCTGTCTCATGGAGAACGGGGACGGGACAGCTCTTGACAAGTGCCCTTTAGTGATGAGGAGGATCAGTGGTGACCTGAAAGCAAGACAAGTGCAACAACAGAAACGGAGATGTGGGGAGAACCGGGATATGGACACAGGAACAGTCAATGGTCTCCTTTTAGGGTTACAGGATTTGGGGAGTTTTGTGGACCCGGTTTTTGCTTCAGGGGACTCAGACTTTAAACGCAGAAGGTTGGTTGATGGAAGCTCTGCTCACAAATCTGCACAGGCCTCCAGACTGGCTAGAGCAGTCGCTCCGTTCACTGTCAATGAGCCCAATTCCCAAATCGACCATGTGCACTATGCCAATCCCGAATGTCCTTTCACCCCCTTTTCCCCTCATACTAACCAGCACAACAGAGATAACATGGCCCCTCCAGGCCCACCAGCTGCCCCCAGCCAGATGTCCCCCATCGAGGCTGATGGCATCCCGCCCCTGACACCTCCTGCAGAGGCCGGCTGGTCAGCAGAGCGCATAGCCCAGCAGTACATCATCCCCTGCATGAAGTACTATGGCATCTGTGTAAAGGACAATTTCCTGGGCCCTCAGCTGGGCGACAGGGTCCTGGAGGAGGTGGAGATCCTCAACAAGAGTGGGAAATTTCAGGGCGGGCAGTTGGTGAGCCAGAAGAGTATACCATCTCAGCGCATCCGGGGTGACCAAATTGCCTGGGTGGAGGGACGAGAGCCTGGGTGTGAAAGCATTGGGGTGCTGATGGCTCACATCGATGAGGCCGTCATGTACAGCGCTGCCAATGGACAGCTGGGGGACTGTGTCATCAATGGACGCACTAAGGTGAGAGGAGGAACAGGGTGGGGTTGGCGGGGGTTTGGGCTAAAAACTGGCTCCTTTACAGGATGTAGGCTTGACTAAATTTCCCCCCCCCTGCCTTCTTTTCAAGACGAGGTCTGTCATTCTTGCAAGCATGGTGCTGGTGTGGTAGGCGAGTGGGTCTGTTGATTGATTGCATGTTTCCCTCATGGCATACCTCGTACCACGTGAGCCGCATGACTCCTATTTATTTTACAGTGACTACACTGCATGCCTTAGATTCTCTTTTCCATCGATAGTTTATGAATACCACTCTGAGGACTAAATGACTAAATATCTCACAAATATCTTCGTCGTATTTGACAGTTGGTCCAGCCGGCAGCTGTTTTCTCATGCACACAGCCGTGAACCTTGTGTAAGAAACCCTTTCCTCCCTGTAGTGTAGGTCAGTGACCCCTTTATTGAATGAAGTCCGCTTTATTCTCCATCCTGAATCTATTTGTACATTCCTATCTTGGCTGATGTTTCCCCCCGTAACATGGAAACACAGTGTAGAATGGAAAAACACGTCCATTAAGTAACCTAATCGTCTTTCCACACGTCTATCTCTCTGTTTTTTAACTATGATTGCGTTTTTCCCTATCAGCTGTGAGTTAACCATTACATACCAGGCTAGACTGTTACCCAACATGTTTTTAGTGTTTCAGCCGCCCTCTCCTTCAGATTTACTGTATAACCTGAAATATTACTGTTGTAACGCTCTGCTGACAGAAGACACGGGTTAAACTGTGTCAAACAGTTTGAAGTCCAAAAAGGGGTCTTGCTGAATACTGCATGTGATCCGATCCTGAAATGTAGACCCAACATTCATGTTCCCAATGGGAAAAGTAGGTGAAAGGTTTTACACTCACACTCCAGGTAACTCCAGATTAGCTTCTCTTGCCTAACAGAGGTGAGACTGAAATGAGACTGACGGGTAAATGTTAATAAATATAATGCAGATGTTTGGTAGCAAAGCCATTAATCATATTAAATGGATACGACAAAATGCTTTGTGAGAATTTGTCCTATCATGTATGGACTGTTTCTTTCTGTAGTATAGTATATTTTTACTTGCCCCAATACAATTTGTTCTAGATTAAAGATAAATGTCTTGTTTCATCTTATCTGCCTTGCCCTCAAACTTGTGGCAAACCGTGCAGTACATACAGTTTCGCCCACATCCTCTTAACACCACCCAGCTAAACTCTTGTTTCCAGGATCACTGAACTCTTATCTTGCACTCCAGCTCATAAATGGCTTTACCTGCTGCCGTTTTCTCACAAGTGCTCATCAGTGCTGCACATGTCAGATCAGATTCAACTTTATTGTCATTGATCATAGTACAGTGACAACGAAATGCAACTCTCTGCAGAGATGAGGGCAAAACAATGTGTGTATTCTTTTCCCCCACTTGCCCAATAAGGCTCGTTAGTTGCTTTATTCACTACTTTGCCCTGGGCAAGCAGACAATCCTTATTGTTGAGGTTTAGTATATAAATTGTCAAAAAATTGTGACAAATGCTCTTTTCAGTTTTTCAGACTCCAAAGTGACTTCAGTTTTCTTCTGTCTAACCAACAGTCTAAAAATTAATTAATTATCAAAATAGTTGGCAATTAATTTAATTTTGATTGAGCAATCGGTTGATCCGATTGTTGTTGCAGCTCTCGATTTACTCGATTGCGTGTACATGTTGTACATTAAGATATTCACTGTCTCGTATTCGGCTTGGTCCAATTCCGTACGTACAAAATGTCCTCTCTGGTTGTGCAGGAGACAGAGATAGATACAATGGAGTGTGCTCAAGAGAGAGGAAGTGAAAGGAAAAGAAAAGAGGAGGATCAGGGAGGAGTAAATCCAGATAGAAGGTCACTGCATCTTTTCAGTCTTCTTCCTCTTTGCCAAGCGACAGTTCTCCCCGAAAAACCTTATTTTATTCTATTTCTACTCGTTGCCTCATTTCAGAATTTTCTGTCCTGTATGTTTTATTCTGACCTCCTTTGTCTTTCCCTTGTCCTTTGCTTCACCTCCTTTCTCCCTCATCTCATGAGCCCTTTTCTCTTCTGACAAAATATTTCCCAGCCGTTACCAAGGTAACAGGCCCATACAGAATTAAACTCTGCATTTTGTATAATGCCTCACCAGCAGTGATGTAATCTCTCTTTACGCTGACTCCAGTTAGTGAGCAGGAGCAACGCTGTGTTAGACAACCAGCAGGAAAGATTGAAGTGATCACAATGGATGCTAATTCAGTTAATACAGTGGAAGGTGAAGGTGAGAGCGTCTGGTATCAAACAACTTAATGCAGGGAGGAAGATACACAAAGGGGGAGGGGATAGACTGGAAGTGAGAGTGTGAGGAGTGGGAGGATGGCGTTGAGCGAGTGAGAGGAGACGTTGCAGCAGAAGCTTCGACTTCATGAGGAGGCCTGCTGCAGCAGCGTGTCCTCAGATGCCCCTCCCAGAGCTCAGCAGAACCACCACACAGGCAGGATCTAGAAGTCATAGAACACACACAATGCAGCTATGGACCGCCCAGCTAGTTGGTTTGGATGGATGATGGCTGGATAAACAGATAAAGGTGTCATTTTGGTGTTAATCTAGTCAACGTTCAGACAGTTCAGAGGGTAAACAGAACCAGTGTAAACTAGGGGGCACTTGAACAGAGCATGCCTCCGCTAAGGCCTAGTAGTCCACTCTTTTTATGATGTGCGAGTCTGCAAATGCAAACAGTGTGTCTGGATATGTTTCTAAGAGTATTGAAAATCTTTTCAGAATGAGGTTGTAGCTGATGCATCAGCATCTCAGCATCTCAGTCAGAATTTATGGCCCACTAGAAGTGTGTGTCTGGATCTGCAGAGCCAGTATTATTTTCATTTTCTTATCTCTTCTTCTACTCTTCTTATTATTTTGCTTTGTTCGTCAGCATTTGTAAAGCGCGCTTGTATCCTACTACCTGATATGTGATGTGGGATGTGTGCTGGGTGTGAGGTTGGCAAAAAAAAAAAAAAGAATTGACCAGGTTGTGAAACTGCACTACACTGCCCCTGATTGGCTTGTGACGTTTTTCACGCAGTTGGAAGTTTTTTGCTGTTCGCGCCATAGAAGTGCACAAGCTAGTTTGACGAATGATAGAGATGCAAAAGTAGATACCGCTAACAATACAGTCACTGAACAACCAGTAGCCTAATACATGTATCCAATAGTCACAGAAGTTAAATTAGAAGAACAATAAGAATATGAATTTAAAGTTAAACAACCAATTACTACTATTACTACTACTAATGATAATAATAATAATAATAATAATCACTATGATGAAGAAGTATGGCTCAGATAAATTAGCAGAAGACAGCAGAACAGTAAAAACTTCCTGTTCTTTCAATGCGGGGCTGCTTTAGAAACACGATCGTTATGCGTGGAAAGTGTGAACTCATGACTGCCATCATGGGAGTGACTCATAAGGGCTGAGCACACTTTCCCATATTTCCTTTACATATTCACATAAGAATTCACTTCCATAATGTGAATACTAGATGATGTGAATATGAGTTAATGTTTCTAATTGCATCCCCTTTTAAAATGACAGATTATTATATTTATTGTCCAAACATGGTGATAACCATGAATTTGAAATAGTAACTTGCCTTTTTGCTGAAGCTTTTTTCACATGTAGACTGATGCATTCCTCTGCCTGGTGCTGGTTGATGTGATTTATATCAGCTCGAGGCTGACACTTTTATATCTTTAGGGATGAAACCTTTTAATGCTCTAAAAGCCTACCTCCTAAACACGCACATCAGTGATCTGTAGAAGTTAAACCCAGTCCAGTATTGGTATCATATTGTGTAACCAGCTTTGGAAGATGAGTAAGAAGGCAGTGCTTGCCTGATAGTTAGTGAGTCCAATGGTTTCAACCCTGGACATGACAAACATATGTGCTGCAATGTCCTTGAGCAAGACCCTGGCTCGCTCCCTGCATTCACCCTCAGTGACTCAGACTTTAATGCTAGTTTGTGACAGCAGGCCTCAGGGCTCAGGGCTCAGGGCTCAGGGCTCAGGGCTCAGGGCTGTCCCTCTGAGGGCTGGATGACTCACATGCTTGCAGACTTTTTAGGCCTGTTAAGACACACGTTTCACATGTTTACAATGTAACAATGTTTTGTATAGTATGGTATTCTTTGAAGACATGGTCATATTAACTTGCAGCCTCCCGTAGTAATGTTAATTAAAGTCTGTTGGTGTTCAGTGCTGAGGGTTTTAACGTGGACGCCGGGACCCGACCTGTGAGTCTACCTTCTCCAGAGCTGCTGGTCTGCAGCTGACTCTGCACATTTGGTCACATACATGCACTCTGTATGTCCTTCTCCCTCTCCCTCTCTCTTCCTCACCCTATGCAGCATGGGAGTTTATTATGGGTCTATTCTAGAACAGCCTGTTTTACCTGCATGGCCATCACCTTGACATCCCAAGTATCTACCCACTTATTTCATTAGGCCATTAATGGTGCCGAGTAGACTTTAACTTATTGAGTGTAACATTTCTTTTATTCGTGGGGTTGGTTTGACGTAACTTAAACTATATGCTTTCCTTGTGTGCGCCTTGATATAGACAGTATGTCCATTATTACGTGTATGTCTTTGTGAGTGTGATGTGTTTATGCTGCAGGCTAGGGCCGAGCTCTCAGGTAAAGCATATTACATGTTAACTGTGGTTAATTACAGTTGTTAAGGCTGTTGCTAGTTTAAAAAAAGCTTTGCCATTTTTGCTGGGACAACACATTTCCGTGACTGCAAAATAATCATCCAACTCGTGTGTCTGTAGAGAAAATCCATCCTTGAACTCAGTGTATTTTTTTTTATTGAATTTCATGATTTCAGAGATTTATTTAGACTAAAGTGGTAACAGAATAGTCTCTCTAATATACGAGTGAAAAACTGAGATTTCAAAATTCAATTTATAATGCACTGAAGGAATTTAAAAATAAAAATTTGTTTGAGCTGTTTGTGTCGTCTGAAAATAACAACCTTTATTTTGTTCTTTATTCATTTTTAATGATCATCTTAATTTAATCAGATCAGTAACAAAAACAGACAGAAAAGAAACAACACCACAAACACAAGCTCTGTAAATTCCTCAGGTGACACAACTGGATTTTACAACATTTTACACAATCAGTAATCGGCGTGGGTCCCATCAGATTTGATTCCAGCAGTAATTCTCCTCCTGATGGACCGACACAACCTCCGGATGTCATCTTTCAATTCCAATCCTCGTCCTTCAGTCGGAACTGCCCGGAGTTGCTGCTGAGATTGTGGAGGATGTTCATACTGTAGCATTCGTTCAGACAGTCGAACCCACTGGTTTCCAATGGGGTTTAGGTCGGGGCTCATTTCTGGCCGTTCAGGAACCCCAGACCAGCCTTCAGCATCCCAATGCCACAATCCTGCTCATGTTGCTCCAACTGTGGTGTTGCAGATGTCATTTTCTCTCAATGTTTGCACTTTTTATATTGGTGGTTTAGTCTACAAGGAGTGGTCATTTGGAATCAGTTGGATAAAGGCATTTTGTCTTGACTCAGGGTTCCTGCGAGGTCTCAAAAAGTCTAAAATTTGATTATCTTAGTTTTAGACCTTAAAAAGGCTAAAATACATGGATGTATAGTGTATGAGGTCTTAAATATATTTAGGTAGGTCTTAAATTAAGTTTCATTTAAACTATGCTCAGTTAAATGCCTCTGTTGCGCATTAAAAACATACACATAATTGTACACAGTAATATGCTATTGTGTGCACACAGTTCTGTGAATAAATTAATTTACCTCGCAAGTAACTGGGACTCCCAGATCCTCTGGATCCAACTGATCACAGTGGACAATCATATGTTGTCCATGCCTGCTATTTTTCATGATATTGGCAAAATAAGGCCCTTTTTCTCAATGTTGATGAAAGGGTTTTGTATCCATTCTTCTTCTTTTATGTGGCAATTGTAGTCTGCTGTAACTTCCTGTAATTGGTCCGGAAGTCCAAAATCATCCAAAAAAGTGCTTTCACATGGTTATAGTTTGATCAATTTTGATCCAGATCAAACTGAAAGTCCAGACCTCGTGATGAGGTAGAGGTGGAAGCCCCCTAAATCTATGTGAGCACTGTTTCATTTCCTTAGGGTTAAGACTCTCACATCGACCTTCAGCTGTATGGAGCCTCTTATCATGAATGATAGCATCCCAGAGCTGAGCTGAAGTGATGCAGTAACTCTGACATTGGAACTCTTACCATGCAGAACAATATAAGTCAAGACCATGACAACATCTTCCTGTCTTACGTCAGCCTGGAGAGATAATAGAGAAGCTATTACTCCACAGGAAGGTAGCGCAGACACCCAGAAAGCTTCTCTTGCATCTTCTTGGACTGAAATGTCTAAATGCTGATTGGTCACATGTAGGACAATGTGGAATGTTGCTCACACTGTTCTATCTCTGCTAATTCTTTGACACAATTCTTTTTAAATGACAGGCCCCATGAATAAAGCTGATATCTTCTGATAAAGAGATTAAATACATTAAGTCACTACCATCCCAACCATCATGTGTTGTCAGAACGACGACATTATTTATGATGACGATGTGTGAAATGCTTTTTTTTAAGTCAACTTATGATGTTTTTCCTTCTGTTTTTAGGGCATGGTTGCCTGTTACCCAGGAAACGGGGCAGGGTACGTCCGCCATGTTGATAACCCTAACGGTGACGGACGCTGCATCACGTGTATTTACTATCTAAACAAGAACTGGGATGTCAAGGTACCTTTTTGAATATGTCCATGTATTTCCAGTGCAGTCTACAAAATGCGCTGCATGCAGATGAAAGTTAAAATGTGCATCTGGTATCGTAACACTTGTGAACTTCGTTTGCATGTTTGTAGAACCAAGGAGGGATGTTGCAGATCTACCCTGAAGGCAAAAATGTGGTAGCCAGCATCGAACCTCTGTTTGACCGGCTGCTTATCTTCTGGTCTGATCGAAGGAACCCACATGAAGTCAAGCCAGCCTACGCCACTCGGTATGTAACTCTGAAAACAGGCTGGGGTTGACTTACAAACAGGCACATAAAACATGCTTTTATACTGATTGTGAAGAGACAGGGCACACTGCTAATAATGACAGTTGTGTATATCTAGCATATATTTACAATTAACACCCTGTTGACGAGTTGGTGACCTCGTTAACCGCCACATCGTTGTCGCTAATCATTTTTTGTATCATTTGACACAGATCTATTCTTAACATTTAGAATCATTTGTTTATCATCAGTAGTTTATGAGTTATAAACAAAAATATGATTTTCCATAATGGCAGATTTTCCATAGGTGGATATAAATTACATTTCAAATACACATGGAATTCATTTGAATGTCAGTCTGAACACTTGAAAAGGAGAATCTTCAAAAACCTCAAGATTGGTTTACACAGCAAATTCAAACTTCTCAAATGTTCTCCTTTTTTTGTTTTTCCACAAATAAACAAGAGTGCAGCACTGAGACAGGCATGGAGGGAGAGACGTGAAGAAACAGAAAAGATGGCAGAGATGAGGCGAGAGTGAGTGAGAGAGAGAGAGAGAGAGAGAGAGAGAGAGAGAGAGAGAGAGAGAAGAAAAACAACAGCAGCATCTCTAACTAGTTTTTTTGTGTGCTGCATCTTCTTTATATATTCAAAATAAACATTTCAGTCAAACCAATCAATCAATCAAAACCTGCATTATCCCAACTACATATTGGTGGCAGTGTCATGTTCCCCCCCCCTCTGTTACCGTACTGTGACCCAATACATGTTTCCTTCCTCCAAATATAGATTTTAATCTCCTAGACCAAGGTTATGATCTGGATCCAGATAGCAGTGAAACATCATGAGTTGTCCACGCCGGCGTACTTTTATTATTTTGATTGGCCATTTATTATTTTTCACGATATTGGCTAAATGCTAGAAGAAAAAAAAAGATCCTATTATGTAGTGTTAATGAAAGTGAAAAAGTGTTCCAGAATCCGTATCCGTACCCTGATCCACCTCCAAATTCAAACTCTTCCTCGGCCCAATATCTGCCCCGACAGCTTTTCAAGATATCTTTCAGATGGACAGACAAACAAACATCTCTCATTGGTGGAGACAGTTGTGAGGATACATTTAAAATTAGTTAATGAATTATTTAACATAGCTTGCATAAGTTAGTTAGTATAAGTGTTTGGTAGGAATGACCACAAGGGTTAATAACACAAAGATACACACATATGGAGAGATCCATTTCTGTTTGAAATAGATAAGAGAGTCCAATGATTCTCATCTGAGTGTCAGACATACAGAAGAACTTGCTCACGTACTGATGTGATTCCTGCAACTGCATCCATTGACGCCACATGACACATGACACTCCCGTATTCCCTCCTGTCGTTTCTATTTCACTGCTGGGGGCCAAGGTGGAGCCAGAAGCAGGAAGTTTGTGTTTCCTGCGGGGTTTTTGTGGGAGGGAGAGGGGAGGAAGAGGGGAGGAAGGTTTGATTGAAGGACTCGTGCTGGAGAGACAGGAATAAACAACACAGCCCCACAGGAGAGACTAGGAACCAAAGAAATTAACCCTCCGCTGCCCACGGACATCTGCTAGTCTGAACAGACGGTCCACTGTTAGCTAAATACGAGTCGTATGAGCTATTCCTTGTATCGTCTCAAACTGGGTCAAAAATGACCGATTTTTGGTCTGGTTATCGAATTTTTTAGGGTTAATTTTGGTTTTTATCAGAGGCAGTTTTTAAATCATGGCTCGGCCATATTTGTGTCCGAATAACATGTCATTGACTTTCATAGATTTGGCTTTAGCTTTCACCAGGAAACAGTTCATTTTTATATATTGTACTGACAAATAAGCTCCTGTCTTAGACCTGCTTGTCCTTCTTTGCCTTACAGCTATGCCATCACTGTCTGGTACTTTGATGCCAAAGAGCGAGCTGAAGCTAAAGAGAAGTACAAATTGGGTATGCTTCTTTAATAGTGTCACTTAACGTCATATCTTGTCGATGCACAGTATCACCTATGATTATAACACCAACACTGTATGTGACAAACGTACTCTTTCTCCATTCCTTGTGTCCATAGCAACAGGACAGAAAGGTGTTCAAGTGCCTGTCACTCAAAACAGCAGGACATAAATCTCATCGTGCCTTCCTCAACTGTCAATGAGCGTTATGAACACAAAGGGAGACGCCTTAAAGCTGTCAGTCATCTCCGCCGCTCCGAGGTACTTTTACAATGTCGGACGTCAGATTCGCATCACAGCTTGTGATGTAATGTTTTCCTGCCGTGTGATTGGGCTGCCGATCAAAGACGTTGCAGAAATCATGCACAATGGACTGGATTGTGGGGCAGAGACGAGATCAGAATCGGGCATCGTGGCAAAAGAAGAAGGAAATGACGCTGACGTCTCACCGAATCATGGATGAAGACGACAAACTGAAAACAGCGACTCCTTCATTTGATTTTGTTCAGTCTTCAGTGATGTTGTGTATCAGAAAATCAATTGTTTAGCTCTGCTTTTCTCATTTTCAATTCAAACGCAATGATTAATCAGTGGACAGAAGGAGTACAAATCAATGATGTCATCCCTGATATTCCTTATTTCCCCTTGTCTCATGATGTGATGTACATGTGGTCAGTGTGAAAGGCAGAGGCACAGAAACGAAGTGGGCCTCGATACGGCAGCAGGTGGTTGTCAACCATGATGCAGTCCTGGCTCAGTGAACCTAAACCTTACAGGGATGAACTTAAACATTGCATGAGGACAACTGCACACTATAGATTGACTTTATACAGCACACTAAGTGGAGTTCAGGAACTATTCCAGGACTTTATTCTAATATCTCGCTAAAAGAAAATCTTTCCTAACAGCCTCAGAATAATGACAAAATCACTGAAACATTTTTTTCTACTTGCAGTGTGTGAAACATTTTTTTAAGACTGCACCGAGTACACAAATCTTTTTTTAAATTTTTTTTTTTTTTTTACATAACTGGTGTGCAGTCTGTTTGACTGAAATAATCGGCTCACACTTTGAGACAAGAGGCAAGCTGCACAGTGAGTGTGTTTTCTGCGTTGTGTGTAGCCTCTCCTTCGTGTTCTTAACGAGATGGAAGCGGTATGTGGACACTGTCGGACAAACCTGTCCAAACACACATGCACACCTGTACACGTTTACAGCATAAAGCACATAGTTAAGCATACGCTGTATGTGAACTGCAGGGTCAAACTCCTTTGTGCCGAGTATTGGTGTGTAAATGTGGACTTGCAGAGAGGGTTGCAGGTATCGTCTCAGTGTGTTTGAGGTCGCCTGAAGAGAAGGTTACTTTAAAAAGCACTTTATTGTTTGGACATGCCATGTGTGAATTTGAGTTTAAGATATTGTAGATTAATACCTTTATGCTGTTGATAATATGGCCATTCAAATGCAATAGAAACTAAAACAATGAGAACAAAATGGAGATTATTTGCTTTATCTTTTTATTTTGGAGCATTAAAAGCTGTTTTTGTACACAATGAATTTGTGATTGATTTACTGGGAATAAATCACTGAATCCCAGTTTTATTCAAATATGCAGTTGAGAGTAATACTATATATAATCCATCTCATATGCCGCATGAGGGTTCAAAATATAGTGAAATAACTGTGGGTATACTGTGGATATCAGAAACCAGTCTGTTTATGTGGATATGACATGAGGGTAAAATGTTTAAACAGCCCTTAAAATGTCTGTCAGAAGAGTCATTATCTTACCAACATTAACAAACTGTTTCACACTCAATCATTTCCTAATCATACTGTGAAGGAGGGGGCAGAAATGAATCAAAGCACCAAATGAATTTTAATTCTAGAAGCAAACCTGTGTATGTGCAGTGAAGAAAAGTGACCATAACTGTGGTTATTGATAACGTTTTGCTTTGTGAAACATTCTGCAGGACACAGAAGCACAAAGTCGGAGACATATTGAACAGCATAATAAAGAATGGCACAAAACGTGATTTTGTTTCTGGCTTCATTTACATCAATTGTTCATTAAATACCTTGAATATATGCAGCGTACCCTCTAGTTACAGAAGATGGATGGATTGATGGATGTTCAGCACTTGCCTCTAGTCCATAATAAGTTGTCTCAAACGAATAAAAAAAAGTGCTGGGACCTCTTTTTCAAAGAGATGAGGAGTCATCGTCCAAAGGTACCACACACACAGAAGGCAATTGTGTATTTGAGAACTTAACCCAAGATTGTACCCATGTGAGATGACAATATCTGCCAACAGTTGATGTTAAATTTGCTCTTATTTATAGCAATGGAAATGTTAACTAAGAGATTACCAAGATTTGCATTGCAGACTAAATTATTCAAGTCAACTGAGTGCACCTGATTCAAGGTTAGGAGTGCTCAGGAAACACAAGATGCTGCTGTTTTGTCTTCTAATCAATGTTTGTGGCATTGACAAACATGAAAAACATGAACTAAAGCATCAGAGATGGGCTACGAACCAAAAGTGCCATCCTTCTGCAATCTCCTGCTGGATTATTGTTTCCAAGACATTCATGGCTTCTGTTCTTGTGCTTTGTTTCCAGTCTGTTTGAGAAGTTGATAGACAAAGACATTCTTGCAGAATGGTGCTTTGAGATGCTCACCAACCACAGATTACAGGGCAGGCACACACAGTCTATAGGACAAAAAGTTAGATCAATCGGATGGAATTTTCCAAATCTGGGGGATTTTGTTGGATTCAGTGTCAGATTGAAAGTGAAGAACTTGACCTGAGATTATATGGAAAAGTTTTAGAAAAAAAAACCCCATTCTTTTAATGCAAATGTTTTAGTAGCCATTAAACGACATGGTAGATGGAGGATAATAACGTCTTCAACACATGATTGCAAAGGAGAAGACAAGAGACCCCAAAGTTGAGAGAGGACACACACTACCTTCATTCTATTTTCTATCATGTTTCATGATTTCTACACAACATTTAATGAAAATACACTGACAACTCTTCGAGGCATCCAACAAATTAACAAATTAAGCATATATATATATATATATATATATATATATATATATATATATATATATAGTTTATATATTATATATATATATATATATAATATATAAACTGTGTCTTTATCATCAGTACTGTGGGAGTTTTCAACAAAAATCAGATTTTCCATAATTGCAGAGCTGGATCTATTTTCGGCCTCGATATAATCTCTTGTATATACACAACCTCATCATGCATGTCACTCTGACCCTCTCATTAATCACCCTCATAACAATGGTATCAACACAACACGCTCTGCCAAAACAGAATGGTCCTTCAAAACACACTGACACAGAGCCAGTGTGTTTACACACGTGAGCGATCTCTTAGTGGTAAATTGTGTCAGTGGAACATAAACATGTAGTGCAGACCCACTTTCTCACTCTTATGCACACTGACAAGCAGAATGCAGCCAATGATCTGCTCCTCTACAGACATAATAATCAGCAATAGTAAACTTCATTCATTAAATACTAAATTCATGCATCACATTCCTCTGCACGGCTGACAACCAGCCATCTTTTTTCAGCTTTTATAACTACAATGACCTCACTTGCACCCAGATAAAAAAAACTGCTATAAAATAAACTATAAAATAGAATGATATAAGCCACAGGTTTGGATTACCAGAGCCACAAATGCACAGAACAGTCTCAGCCATATGGGGAGAACACACAAGGCACCGTGGTGTGAAGTCTGCAGTCTCCATTCCTGTTGTCTGTTGTCATAGTCGTCTGTGGCTCTCACCTGATTGGCTAATGCCTCCCCTGCATGGGTCCTGTCCCTGCATAAAGAAGATACAGTCTGAAACAAACTGTAGGAATAAACAGCAGGGCAGGACAAACACATATCAAGACACCTCATGACTTTGGCTGCTCTTTTGGAAAACCTTTCCTACTTCAACCTCTCCTTTGCAAACTCATGAACCTGACAGGAAATATAAATTGTACAAGACACCGCCACAGCCCAAGGGACATTCAAACGTCACCTGCAACATTAATATGCTTGTAATAAATGCCTGGTGTTAATTCCAATACAGTGTAGCCCTATGTGTGAGGTGGCACATACACATACTCAAACAATACCTTTTTCAATACTTTACATTATCAACAGGTTGTTGTTGTTGTTATTTTGCCATTCAACAAAAGTGGCTAAACTTCTCAAATGATAATTATTAACAAGCATTGACATTTCATAAATCAAATGGTCTTAAACTGCTTACATGTTTTTGTGACATTAAATACCAGAATTCAGTGTCTGACAGTTTCAAATAATACTACTACTACTAATAATACTAATACAATGGGTACCAACAAAATACTGTGGTCTAGTATAATCATGGACGCACAATCAAAATGTACCTGTCTCCTTTTCTGCTAATGCTCAGACTTGGTGAGATGAGTTGGTTCATGAATTCGCTGCACAGACTGAAGCTGTGTCTTTCCCATAATGGTCTGTCTGTTGCATTGGATGAATATGTATGACTCCAGGTTTAGAAATTCAGATGTGACTGGTGGTGATGTTTTTCTCAAAGAAAAAGACAACACAGTGATTATTCTCATTCTCATTCTCATTCATTTTCTGTAACTGCTTATCCTGTGTAGGGTCGCGGGGGGCTGGAGCCTATGCCAGCTGACTTCAGGCGGAGGCGGGATACCGTTGTTCCTGGACAAGTTGCCAGTTCATCACAGGGAGTCTTACTCTTATTCTTACTCTTACTCTTATTCTTACTCTTACTCTTATTCTTATTCTTATTCTTACTCTTACTCTTACTCTTATTCTTACTCTTACTCTTACTCTTATTCTTATTCTTATTCTTACTCTTACTCTTACTCTTATTCTTACTCTTACTCTTATTCTTATTCTTATTCTTACTCTTACTCTTACTCTTACTCTTATTCTTACTCTTACTCTTACTCTTATTCTTATTCTTATTCTTACTCTTACTCTTACTCTTACTCTTATTCTTACTCTTACTCTTATTCTTATTCTTATTATTCACCTTGGTCCATGTGCAGACACCTGTGTAAGCATTTGTTTGTTGCGGTCATCTCACTCCACCTTGTGGCTTATTCCCTTCATCGCAGTTTCGGTCTAGTTCCTCCTGTAGTGTCCTGTCCTGCAGTGAGTAACCACCAGAGGTTATAGTGTAACATGAAAAGTATTCATGTGTTTGTACTGTTACACTATATACAGTGGTATGAATGGTACTCTTTGTGCCTTGAGCATGAAATGAAACTCTCTCTCTCTCTCTCTCTCCCCCCTCCCTCTCTCTCTCTCTCTCTCTCTCTCTTCTCAGACACAAACACACACACTGTATTGAAAACACACATACGGTACACGTGAGATGTTAGCAGGTGCAACAAAAGCACGTGTCCTCATATAATGGAAACAACTCTTTCCACATGCTCGGTGCTACAGGATATATTTTTGACATCCTGCTGTCCCCGTCAACAAACTTACAGTCTTACATTTTATTGTTTGCACTCTAGTCATAATGTTACTATATTACTATTACTCTTACTGTAAATAGTTGTATGGCCATTCTTCTGTCTGGGTGTGCAAATAGAGTGTATTTATGAGATGTCACGGTTAGCAGAGGTCAGTTAGGTTACACCAACTGAATGGCAGACACTCTTCCTAAGCGGCATCGTTAACTTTCAGCTTGAATGTCGCAACAACACAAAAACACATCTAAAATGTGAAAGAGCTGTTGTGTGATTGACTGTACGAACAGATTCAACAGGAAATTATAGCATTCTTTTAACATAAAACAACGAAGGAAACAACTAGAATCCAGGCACTTACACGTGGATCTGCAGTTGAGCATACATGATTAAACAATTCAACAGAGACCATATCACATTTCTCAAGAAGCTCATCTGTTGGCCAAACCAGGTGCACAGTGTGTTACTGCAAGTCCTCACTCCGGATACAACTGCAAACATCAATGCTGCTGCATGGAAACATGTCTCTCCGAGTTGGAACGAAATACGCCTGACCGCATACAACCAGACTGAAATAACTCTGTCCACATACAACGAGATTATGTAGCTTGTTCTCCTCCTGGTAAATGTATCCATGTTGCCAATCAGTCAGACTGAGGAGGGTGTGTTCCAGTTGCAATGTCACGTCGACACTATAGTGTCGACCACCTATAGTGACTGTTGGTTCAGTGTGTGTGTCTGTACTTTCACTCTGTCCTAAGTGCTTATCTCTTTTACAGGTTTTGCATGAGTCCTCCAACATTTAGCAGCAATTTCCATACGGATTTTCATGTTGTTCTTTATCTCCTCTACTGTAAGTTGTGGCCCACTGGTTGAGAATGACTGCGCTGGACAAAGCAGCGAAATTCCCAACGCTCTCTCTTAACAAAACTCCAGCTACCAAGAACAAAGCATGCACAAAGCTGGAATTAACATGCAGACAGACAGACAGACAGACAGACAGACAGACACATACAGGAAACATAATCTCCACCATCCTCTACAGTACATGATATTTTTGACTTCCTGACGTCTCAGTCTACCACCACGTGGTCTTCACTGGGGTCTTAAAATTAATTTAGTCAGTCTAGTCACAATGATGCAATCCTTCCAAACCTTTACTCCTACTATTAATAGTTATATGACTGCACTGTTCTGTTCAAGTGCCAGTGCATTAACTTGTACTTTCACTCCAAGGCTCTGTTCTCTATTACAGGTTTTTTTGTGCCTCCTCCATCTTTTTGGACCAATTTTCACACAAACTTCTATCTTTCTCTTTTTTTAAAAATTCCAAAATGTCTTATTTGGTTTTCTTGTAACCCGACTGTTTCAAACCATTATTTATTTCACAGATGTTAAAGGGTTCTCACACGTTTTCCTACCTTTTTGAAAGTTTCAATGTGTCTTGGTTCAGATGTCTTTGTCCATATGTTCTCATTAGAAGCCCATTTCAGATACTGTTTCTTCTCAAATCTGTGTTGCGTTTAGGTCCAGTGATTAACTATTAATCTTTTTCTTTTTTATTATATTTTCTTTCTTTTACACTTCTTTCTCTTTTTCACTCATCAGACTTTTGCCCTCACTGACAGCTTTGCAGTTATGTTACCAACTCTTCCTTTCATGCCGCCTGACTTTTTGATTGCAGTTCTGACACAAACCTCGTACTTACATGACCCACACACGTGTTATCTACACACAATTGTGTTCCAAAGGCTGAGGAAATCTCATCTCAACCTTAAAGGTATTTAAAGAAGTTATGAGAAACTACATGGGGATGCGGAGAGTAATTCTGTCTGCCTCATCTGCAAAATATTTCTTTGATCCGCACCTTGATTGATTGGCCTCGATCTGTTCGTAACACAATAGGGCGTTGTCTGTCACCTGTATTTATGTAACCTCTGAGAGTTTTAAAGACAGGTTTGTGTCAGTTGTCATGTTGTATTTTAGCTCCAACTTGCTGCTGGAAGTTTGAAACCTGGTTTCAATGTCACTAATGGTATGATGGTATGATGTATAAGTGCATGTTAGGCCTCAGTCTACCTTTACCCTTAGCTGGCTCTCAGTGAAAGCTTTTTATCAGACTATTCTATTCTATTCTATTCTATTCTATTCTATCAACAGTATGAATGTTCTTGAAATGTCTCTTGGTTGATGGATAGGAAAGTTCATAGTTTGTTAAATGTCAGGATCTGATGTTTTGCCTTGTTAGGATAACTAGTGATTAGGACAACTAAACTCTGAATACTCCTGTAAGAAGATACAGCAAAACTGTGGAATAAAATACGTTGTTTAATTCTTTTCTTTTTGACATTGGAGTCCTTTCCTTCTCAAGTAAATGTACAAGAATGAAGTCACTGTTGATGAGCTTCAACTCCACGCAGGGACAATTTAATACAGAACTTCTTTCAGTCTTGCTTCAAGGATTTACATCCATGGAAGGGGATCCTGAGAATCTGAATTTTCTTTCCATTAAATCCTTTTATTCTGACTATGTTTTTGTTTCATTTTGAGACATCAGTGGCAATAGACAGGAAAATCATGTATTACTTTGGGCTGACTTTTGTCCGTCTGGCCCCAGAGGATAAACATGTAATCATGTCTGTCTCTCATCTCTCATCATATCCTCCTGCTGAGAGACAAATGATAAACAGTAAATAAAAGCACCACAAAAATCTCTCTCTCCTCTTAAAACATCCAAGCTTTGATACAGGATTATGTCTTTCGTGCTCAGAATGCAGAGTTCTGCCTTTAACATGTCCTTTACTCTAAGGTCACAGCTATTGTTACCATGGTGAATCAGTAAGTGAGCCGTGTCTGTTACAGTCAAATCAATAGATGTGTGTGTTTTCACATACCCACGCATTCGGAACAGACCCAGTGTAGCATGTAGTATGACCGTATTTGCTGATATACCTGTATATGCCTTTGACAAGGCATATTTTTTCATGCATTGTGTGTGTCTGTGTGTGTGTGTGTGTAATGTCGATTTTGTGTGTGCCATGATAGACATAGTTAAGGATGGTTGGCTTAACAGATTTTATACATGGATGTATGTGTCTCTGTGTCCCAGGGGAGCCATGCAGTGTGATTGTTCTCACGGGATGGAATTTGTCTGAGCACCTATCCCAGAGGCATCTCTAACACAGCATAGGCTTAGATCGTCTGACCCCTCTGTGTGACCTCTGCCTGATCCTCCACCGGGCCCCAAAAGCCCCGTCTCTGTTGGCATCTGTGCAAGCCCCCTCGGCAAGATTCTTTCAGGTCTGGCTTGTAAAAAAGCAGAGGGAGATACTTACGCCACATGTACGCCAACTACAGAAAGAGCAAATCAGTAAAACAGGGTAAATCAGTAAACCTCCAAACTAAATGAGTCTATAGATGTATACAGTCAACTCATATAGACTTGAGATCCAGTTTAGTGGTGTCAGTCATGAGAAGCTTGCACATGGCATTGCAATTTCCTCAAAAGAACAGAGTTAAACTGGTGTAAGCATTTTTAATTAAGAATTTGATTTGCTATTTGTTGTTGTGTTTAGCGATTTGCCGTTGTGATTTCTTATATGCTGTTGCATTTTTTTTGTCTTCTTGTTGTTTTTTGTTATTTACCATTGTGTTTTTCATTGCTGTTGTGATTTGCACTTCAGGGCCACCGTACTTTTTGCTAGCCTACTGTGTGCAAAGTGCCGGGATGAACAGTTCTCTTCACAGCCCTGTCACCAGAGTGAAATGTTGGCATTGGAATTTTCTGCATGCCTACTTTACATTTGTCCATTTTGTATGTATCATAACTTCACTACAATACGTTTCATATATGTATGTATGTGAGCTGGCAAGGAGGAGGGACACACAAACTGTTTTTAACAAGACACTGGAACCCTTTTATGGCCCACAGAAGGTTATTATCACATTTTTCATAGTTGAATGGACAGTCTACTTCACAATAAACAATGAAATATGATTAAGCACTAAGTTCCTGCTGCGTCAGTTTATGGATCCTCTTAAGCCAAGCCAATTTTGATTAGCTGTGTAAGGCATGCAAAACAGGAGGATTAGGACAGTAAGAAACTGAGGCAGAGGAACAAGAAAATGCAGGCAAAGTGACAGTTTTTCAGGTCTGGCAGGAACATATTTGCAGGGTGACAGGAGGGAGCTGTGTCAGTGGGAACAGGAGCATCTCATCTAGCCACCATGTCATCAACATACTTCATCCACTCTAGCATTATAGCAAAACAGGCATTAATGGCTACAGTGAGGGGATTAGGCTGCCATGTTGGTTCACGTATTGAGAGGGAGGGGAACAAAGGGGAGGCAGGTTGAGGGAGTGGAGATTAAGATTTTTTAATTTATTTATTCTATATGCTGACTGTACTCTCTATATATAATTTAGATAATGATAATGATAATGATAATGAAATCCCAGTGAAAACAACCACGAGGCGAATCCAGCTTTCTCTTTAAATACTGGGAACTTGATAGCTTGAGTTTGTGCAGCTCATCCACATGAATGCCTCCAACTGAGTTTTTATTTAGAGCAGAATCCTTTAATAGCTCTGACTAATGAAATAGCATTAACTGAGTCCGTCAGCTTCCATCGGGGTATGAGTTTACAGCCTTCCATCCCCAAACTAGACAGAACAAAATGTTATATGAAAAAGGTATCTGTGGGATTAGGAGGAGAGCATGCAAGAATCAGAGAATATTCCAATGATTATGGCTCCAGTGGTTGGGGGAGATTAGAATAATGAAATATAAAACCTCATTGAATGCAGTAGAGTAGAATGGACATCACCAGACCTGATTCAGTTGAAAACATGGAGAGAATGAAGACAAAAAGCAGCAAAGTCTAAGTCTTTAACACTTAACTTTGTACATGACTATGCAGGAAAGCAATAGGACTGGGGTATGAGAATCTGTCCTGAGGCAAAATGCAGGGTGTGTTTTGGCTCAACGGACCTCCACCAGATAACTCACTCTACCTATTACAAACAGACAGACAGAGAGAGAGATAAATATATGCATAGTGTGCAGAGAGATTAAATTATTAACTGTTAGGAGAGGCACAGAAGAAGAGGAAGACGATTGTCTACAGAATGTCAATTTCATGACCTTTTAATTAGTTTTGTTAACCAAAGCCTGCCAGACACACTTAAAATATGTTATCTATGGGTGCAAATCTCACTGTCAGCATTTCACAAGTTCACAAGTAAAGCAAAACTGAGTTGCTGTGGAAGGGGAGAAGAGGAGGAGGGTTCTCGGGTTAAACATTTTAAGATAGCACATGTGAGGCCCAAACACAGCTTTCACATGTTGTGGTTTAAACTAGCTGTCGTCTGAGGATGTGTGCATTGGGGATAGTCAACTGAAAATACAGGTTTGTGTTTGTGAAAAGGGGAGGATCATATCAGAAAGAATGCAATACAGTACAACACAACGGAGCCTGCAAGGCGAAAGAATACAACCATATTTAATTTACAAATGAATAACTTCCTCATACAAGTTATCCAAGGTCATAATGACATTCCAACAAGCTTCTTGGTGCCAGATTTGGGTGCCAGTTCTATTTCTATCTATGGGAGAAGCATGAGGAAACATGGCCTTTAATGAAGAAATTTATTTTAGTGTCATCTGTAGCGTCCTTTTGTTACAGCACCGGTGATTAGGTAAGTCACTTTCGCTCCTCAGCACATTGTAATTGCATGTCTGGGACCTTTTTCCGGTCAGGAGTGTTTGAACAATAGTTTTCTCAAGGCCATGTGAAGGACAGCAGCCCAGACACCCGTATGAGAAGAACAGTAAACACAGCGGTCACACCTCCTCTCAAATCTTCGGTAAACATGTTTATAGATCTCTGACCTCCACTCTGGACAGTAGCAGTTACAGCCAGCTGCTTGTCATGTAAAGAGAAATATGAATATGCATACGGCTCATATATCGAGAAACGGCGGAAATAAGCCGGCACACACTGAACATATTCATGCAGTTACATGCACAGCTGTGTGCACACATAACTATTAACTCTGGTATGTTGGGATGTGTCCCTTTTTTCCCCCTCACAATGTGCAGTGCCTCCATTAGAATATAACAACAGTTGGTTTTAAATAGCTAAAATTAACTTTTCATTTAGTTAAGACTGCCAGTCTCTCAATCAAAAACAATGACCACAAAAGAAGTTATTTGATGATGTAGAGAAGCAGCGAGGCATCATGGGAGGTGCTGTCGTAGAAAACCTATTTGATGTCACTTAGGCAGAAATGCACATGGATGAAGACATGTTTAAAGTTGTTTTTTTTTCATGTTATATTTAGTTATGTTCACTGACTTCCTTCCTCACTCTCTGCCTGTCTCCAGGAAGTTGTATAACGCACCGTTACCTTAAATAAAATAACAGATTCCTCTGGGTTTGAAAATTGCCAGAAATATTTTAGATAATGCAGTGTAGTAAATGTTTAAATATGAAAATGTTGTATATAATATCTTTAACTACAAGCTGCTCAACTAACTAACTTAGATACATCTATAAGCATGTTCAATAACAGATGGCCCCTTTGCCTTTGACGTAACTGCTTTCAGTGAAACTGACATGTTATTTATATACACTGCAGCTGGTTTCATTCCACTCTTTCTAAGTTGTGTTTTTATATTAATAACACGTGTTGTTGTTTTTTGTCTTGACTTTTCCACATTATTTAGACTGAAAACAGTAACAATCATCAAGCCAGCATCAGTCAGCTCTTTTGGAATAATCTTCACTGATGGAGGGAGTTTTAGATGTCTTGTTTTTTAATGCATGAACTATTGCGACACCAATTGATGAGACAGCTCCAACATGTATGGACAAAATAAAGCAGGATCTGCAGAGACCACATTTCTGTGTGTTCTACAACCCAGCTACTCACAAAAACATCATCCATGACAAGCTGGAGCATGTGTGCTCCACACATGTGACGAGAGCATGAACAGCAGCTGCTTCTACTGTAATAAGCTGCATTGCGACATGTTTCATCCCAAATGTCAAATACATGCTCAGAGTATTGAACCTTAAATTAAAACCCCAGAGTTCGGCCTTTATCAGATCATGTGCTTCTATGAAGCTGTTTTGATGGTTCAAACTTAACAAAAGCCAGAGAGAGTGGTGGGAGAACCAGAACAATCGTCTTTTCTCTCAGGTCATTTTGCTCTTTGGACTCCAGCCTTTATCTACACAAAGGAAACTGCTCAACAAGAACAGAGTAGGAGGTACGAAATGAGAGCAAGGGAGAGGGGTGGGCAGCTGAAAAGAGAAAATTCTGATCCCTTCCATGCCATACTAAATCATATGACTGTCAGTGAAGGACTGGGAGTAAAGGAGCTGGAGGAGGGCAGTTGGAAGGGATGGGGTGTGATAAGAAGGGTGTGTTACTCTCAGCAAATCAGAGCTGCTCTAACCCGCTTGGTCTGGCTGGTCCTGCCCAGGACTGAGTGTTCCTTATCCTGTGGGAAGGTTGTGTTCTGTGTGTGTTTTTAGACTACAAGATGTCTGCTTTCCCAACACTCATTTCACACGCACATTCACATTCTCCTCTCGGACCTCTGGCAACGTAAATCTGCTTTTAGAGAGGTGAACCAACTCCATCTGCTAAAGTCCTAAGACATGATAAGAATGTGTACAAATGAAAGACAGATATTTGTTTAAAATATATGATATATCATATGAAATACCATGGTAAAATGTGTTACAGGCTGACGAGAATAAATTAGTATGGTTTTTCCAGATGTGATGGCACTAAAGTTGCAAACTGTCCCGACTGGACGGATTTATAGTCTGCACGGTAAAGAGGACGATAAAATCTATGGATCTATGCACTTTTGTGCCGTTGAATCTGATGCATGTGATGAATGTTGAACATCTTTTTAATGTCTTTAAACCTTTAGTTTGGCCAAAGACATGACTCACAGTTAAAAAACAATTATTAATTATATATAATTTACCTATTGTCCAAAACTCTCCCTGCCAACATTTCACTGTACACGAGTTCCTTGAACCAAGCCCTCGAGCAAGCCAAATGTGTTAGGCTTAAAAGGGAGAGGGGGAGGAGCGAAGGAGGGCCCAAAAACAGCTTTCCAACACATGGTGTGGTTTAAACTTGATGCCCTGTGTTCAGCATGGATAATAAACTGAAAACACAAGATGGTGTATGTGGAGGGCCATCAAGCCAAGTTAAGAGAAGTCGACTGACTTGAATTCAGATTTAGTTAATTTTATTGATAAAGCCCAAAATTACAAATCACAATTTATTTTCCATTCTGTTCAGTGTACAACACCCTCTGTGACACTCAGTTTTAATTCTATTTTATGAAGCAAACCTCAGGAAGAACCATAGGAATCCTCTTCCAGGACATGCAATAGATACTGTGAGTTCAGAACAGAACACCCAAAATATCAGAATACACAGATTACAGGAGCAACATTTCTGATACATGTAGACCCTAAAATATCTACAAAGTTGATTAGCGTCAGATTATATACATTTTGATGACAAAAATACAGATATATGTTCACAAATCATTTGACAAAATCATCACAAATTGTTGTGTTATTAATATTCAGTGCAATGTTTAATGAAGCAGAGCCTACAGCCATGCAAGCAGCTCTGTGAGGCTAGAGTTACTGTAGCATGCTAACATGCATGCAATGTGCAATGTTTATCATGCTTGCTTGGCTCATTAGAATTTACAGTTCAGAATGATAGGGATGCCATTTTTCAAGGTATTTGATCATAACCTGCTGTGCTGGACAAATTAGCATTTGACCTGATGATGGTGCCATAAATAGGATAGTTAAAAAAAAAGTCCTGGAATCAGAGAGTTATTACAAGTCTTCCTGTGGGGAGCATGAATGTGTGAACCAGATTTCATGGGAATCCCTCTGAAACTTAAACAGCAGGTCTGTAATAGGCAAAAGCCTTGTGTACATTCAGTATTTATCAAATAAAGTTAAACATTTTTGACAGTGAGGATGTGGAGAAGGATTTTGCCATATCACAGGCCGTCATTCATTTCCTCTTACCTGCATCCTTATAGATGGATATTCACTCATGTATTTTCATCATGACATAGCATCTTTTTTGTCTACTATGCAGTTTATGAAAACACTCTGAGGAAGTACACACTCATGGCCCTTCAGGTGAGAAAGCTTCCAGACAGTGAAAGCCTTTTTGTACTGCCATAATACTACAACATCACAGCAGTTGGAAATAAATAAAAGAGTTACGGGAATGGCAAGGTAAGACATGGTGTTGCGTTTCATGTCTGACTCCTTCTTTGTGTTTTCTTTGTCAGTCTCCCTGCCTTTCACCCGTTGCTCTCACGATACTTGAGACAGCTGTGTGTTTTTTAACACATTCTTTTTTCCATGGCCTAGTTTCAGAGGTTATGAGATGCTTGTTTACCTGTGCCTTTGTTGAGGTACCTCATCAAGCAGTAACTCATTATTTATTTAGAATACGGAACAGTGGATTAAGAATGAGCACCTTTGCTTTTGTTATCGGCTGTAGGATCACAAAAATAACACAACAGCAATGACATTTTGAGGTAAATGCTAACAACATCAGGTCAACATGTTCTCAAAAACACATGTACTACGCTGATGTTTGGCAGATGTGATGTTCATTGTGCTCAGTTAAGCGTGGTAGCATGCAAACGTTAAATGAAAGCATGATGATGAAACTAGATTAAAAAAGTCAGATTATAAAGTTGGTGAAAATGGTCATGAAACCTCATGCTGGCCTTACAGGTAAGTCAGGGTTTCACCAAAGTCAGTGGGCTTCAACAGGTGGGGACCATGAATCATGGCCACATGACCAGCTATAGGCTACTGTACTTTCTCGTTAGCACAGGAAACCTCGTACCAACAGGATACGTCCATATCCCTTTAGGGGCTCCGTAAAATTGGGTTTTTGGACCGGTTTTGTCACTTACACATAAACTAGTTGACGGATTACCATTAGACTGGGTGGAAGGATGGGGAATGTTCCATGGAAGAAAATAATCAAATTTTGCAGCTAGATCCTGAGGAAAACCACCATTAGTGAAATACAATTTTCCTTACACAGCTATCAAACTGGTAATGATACAGATGTGATACCAATCATTTCTCATGGTCGAGGGGTCATATTATGAGGGTCAAACTATCTCAGAACTATTGCAACGGCAATGGATTATTATGCATAAACTACTTCACAGATTTTCTTGAAATTTGGTGAAAGAGTGGAGCATTGTTGAATTTTGGAGTAGAGCCCGAGGTAGATGTGAGTCAAGGAATTTGTTTTTTTCATTTACTCTAACAGAACCCTGAGGGCAGCCATTTTGATGGTGGACCTACCATTAAAGTGAATTAGAGTTTAATTAATAAATGGAACTGTCGGACTTTGACAAAGGTGTTTGCTCTCAGTTAACTTTTAGATAAATATACATTATGATCCAATTCACCACCAAAACAAATTACAGCCTGTGCAAAACTTACATGAAGTCCGGCCAACACCTCTTTCTTACACAAGTAGTTATGTCATCATGTCCTCAAGCTGTGTGCATTGTGTAAATAGGGAATAATTAAACCAAAAATCAAACCTGTTACTGTGGCAATGCTCTCGTCCACAGCATGTTTGAAGGTGTCAATATCATTGACTGAGGATTCTTATCTGTTTGGTTTGCTGTTGTAAGAGATCTGTATGAATAGAGGACCAGTCACATGTTAAATTCTTCTCTCTCTTGTCTCAGCAAACAAAACATAAATGAACTACAGCTGATTCAAAAGCAGCCAGACTCATAACCAGGTCCAACAGGAGAGAACACATCACACCAGTATTTTAAAAAAACTTCATCGGCCCATTTTCAAATACATTTTCAAATTTTAATGATCACTTTTAAGGCTCAGAGAGGACAAGCCCCACAAGTGGCTGTGGCTCAGGAGGTAGAGAGGTCGCTCACGGAACGAAAGGTCGGTGCTTCGAAAGGTCGGTGCTTCGATCCCCAGCCCTTGCAAGTTTACAATCTTTGAGCAAGATACCGAATCCTAATCTGCACCCCTGGCGCCATAATGTAATGGCAGCCCACTGCTCCTCAGGGATGGGTCAAATGCAGAGAAAGAATTTCCCCCTGTGGGATGAATACAGTATCTCTCTCTCTCTCTCACACATGGAGCAGACCTCCTTTCCTCCTAAGAGCCTAACTGTAACCTGAGATCCTCACAGGTCTGGTAAAACTGACACATGGTCTTCTATAAGTCACTTGTAAAAGCTCACTATTTTAGGCTGGCCTTCTATTGATTTTATCATTGTTTTATTAATTCTATTTATTTCTACTGTTTAATTACTTTCATTTTTTTTTACCATAATGTTCTATTGGCTATTGCTTAAATTTTATTTTTATTGTTTGTAAAGTGCTTTGTAACTTGTTTTGAAAAGCACTATATAAATAAAGGTATTATTATTATTATTAAAATAAAGTGTGTGTGTGTGTGTGTGTGTGTGTGTGTGTGTGTGTGTGTGTGTGTGTGTGTGTGTGTGTGTGTGTGTGTGTGTGTGTGTGTCTGTGTCTGTGTGTGTTTGGAATGTGTGTTTTTATAAACGGGGCCTAGTCTTGAAAAACTCTGTGCTCTCATGTTGATCTTGTTCCGTATTTCACAGAATCACAGCGATTCCTGCAATCACTCTCACCGTCGGAGGGAACAAAGAATGCTCTTGAGATAACAAACTCAGCACTTACAGGAGGATAGCTTCCAACCAGCCTGAGTTCTGGTCCTGTGGGAATTCGATGGCGTTAAAGGTACATTTCCCACAAAGTTCTACCAGTGGGACTCTGTTTGAATTGGCTTGGATTGGTGTCTGAGTGTAAGCTAACCCCTGGCTTGCTTGGACCCCTGCATATGGGGATCGAAGGCCTCAGCATTTGAGACAATAAGAGTCTGTCTCATGTCACGGTTTGACACACACCTTGCCAAAAAAGACCATTTGTATAATTTGTATGTATTCAAAACCTCTCTTTGACTGTTACCACCTCCAACCTTCATTCTTACCAATCGTATTCGATCTTTTTAGTCACCAACTCTCCCTGAAAAACATCAGAATGAAGAGAGAAGGATTGCTTTTACTGTCATGCCTCAGTCATTGTCTGCTCACAGGAATTATTATTTTCATTTCATATTTAAACTATGCAAAAGAAGTCCTGCTCCTCACTGGTCACTCTTTATTATTAAAGTGCACCAGATGCTAGACTAATGTTATTGTTGTGCTTGTGGTTCCACATGCATCACCCGGTGATGTTATAACTACATCAATAATGGCATTCCTTGATGAATTGGTTGTCGAGAGGAGTTCAAATAAACAGACAGAGGAGGGAGGTCACATCAAAGTCCAGTGGCAGTTCCCACAGCTGTACAGGCAGAGCCTCTCCCTCTGCACCTCAGCTAATGCATGCATACATTTAGATTACTGATAGAACAGTTTTGCTAATCTATATATGCATGTGGAACCACAACCACAGATGATACTGATATATACAAACAGCAGCTGATGCCAGGTGTCCTCAAGTATTTAAGTAGCAAAGAATATTTTGCTGCTGTTTGTTGCTGTCTTGAAGCTGAATGAGAATGGAGAAAACTTGATTTGAGGTAAATTATTTGTTAGAAAAAGATCGCTGGCTGAGGAGATGGCAGAGTAAAAAAAAAACATTTAATTTTAAGGTTTAATAAAGACTGTTATAATCATTACCACAATCTTTAAGTGTTAAATTGTGGCAAGTAAAAAAAAAAAAGGTTTTCTAATGTACACCAGTAGCTGCCTTTGGATTCAGGCACAAATAAATGCCTAGCCCATGTAACACACCAAAGGAGCTACAGCAGTGAAAATAACATTTTACATGATAAATATGAAAACACATTTGTCTTCTGTCCAAACAATGCAAATAAAATCCATCACTGAAAGGCTGAAACACACTTTCTAAGGGAAAAAAGAACAGTCCTTAGAAGTCAATATAATAATGAACATAACATAATATGGACTTTGCCTCTTGTCTGACCGAAATCATATGTCAAATTATTAAATAGAATTTTGGAATTTATGTATTGATTTCAAACAAGGACATATAAACAGATAAATAAGGGAGAAAAAAACCATGAATGACAATGTTTGAAAAGGAGTAGGAAGTATTATATACTTATACATTCCTTCTCACTAATCCTCCATTAAATCATATACAATTAATAAACATTTATCCTAAATTAACTACAGAGCCTTCCACTATGGTCCATATTTCCCAGACATCTCTGACTTTTGGTTAAATTATTCTTCACATAAGGTTCTACACTACAAATAATTAAACGCCGCCATGAATAAAATAAATGGGTTCATGCATCTACTGTCTGTATTTGTAAGTGTGTGGCTACCTTTTTTTCAGTATTTAAGAAACCTGACTAATTTTGTGGAAAGCTTTAATATATACTATTGTAGATTTAGAAAATTACTGCCAAAAGAACCCATATATTTTGTGGAGTTATGGCCCTTACTTAAAAATTTGCGCGAGCCACATCAATTTAGTTGTACTTGCACAATGACAATAAAGAGATTCTGATTCTGATAGTGTTGCCGCGTAGCACAAACTGAACAAGTTTTCTCAAATACGGTAAATACAGGAGAATGAATTTGGTATATTTGTCAAAAGTGGTGAATATTGTGATCTGATATGAGATTCATGATTGGATCAGGATCTACAAAAATGCCACTTGGTGCCATGACCTGAACTCAAAAGAAGCCATTTTGAATTTAGCATGATTTTTTGTTACAATTTACAGACAGTGTACTTTTGACTTCAAACTTACTGCAAAAGAAGGCTTAATTAGTGGGTGTTCTCTAACGCCACACAGTGAACACAGGAAGGAATGAGTTCCATTCATCCATGTGTGTGTAAGTGAGTGTGTCACACTGTAAACTGAATTTGATATTTCACCAAAAGCATTAAAGATAGACAAATGAATTTTTGTTGACAGCTTTATTGTGTACTATTGACTTTGAAAATTACTGGTGATAAACAATTTTTACCTGAGTTCTGGGACTTAATTCAAATGTTGCACTTCATGTTGTTCATCTGAGAAAGAAGATTAAAAAGAAAAAAGATTTTTCTATTTGATTATTATCAGAGTATACATCTCTGTACATGTGCACTGCAGCAAGACAGCAGTCAGTTTGTCTTTTGAACAAAATGTTGCCACAGAAAGCAGAAGAATGTACTTCTCATCATCACCTGATAGTTGGACACTCTCCCCTCTCCAACATCTGCAGTAGTGCTAATGGAGTCTAGAACACAGGTACTGTAGCTCCACTGTTAACATAAGCTGCGTCCATGCTGAACTAACATTTATTCATCTTCTTCGCTGTGGTGTGTTGGGGAGGAGGAGTAGGGAGCTGTGGTGCAAACAAACTGAATAAGCTGGTGAGGAAGGCCAGCTCTGTGGTGGGGATGGAACTGGATAGTGTGGAGGCAGTGACAGAGAGGAGGATGAGAGGAAAGCTAAAAGCCATCATGGACCATCCCTCCCATCGTCTCTGTGTCGAACTGAGGCGGCTCTTAGGAGGCTCATTCATACCATCAGCCATCAGACTGCACAAGACCAATACACCATCTGATGATATAACCAATACGGATGACATTACTTTGGCCTTCAGCTCCACTATGAGGAATCTGGGAGTTATGTTTGATCTGGATATGTCCTTTAACTACCATATAAAACACATTTCTAAGACTGCCTTCTTTCACTTGTGTAATATATAAAAAAAATCATTCTGTCTCAGAAAAATTAATCCATGCATTTGTTACTTCCAGGCTGGACTATTGTAATTCCCTATTATCAGGCTGTCCCAACAAGTCTCTAAAGACTGTCCAGCTGATCCAGAATGCTGCTGCACGTGTTCTGAGCAGAACTAGTATCACAGATCATGTCTCTCCTGTATTGGCCTCTCTGCATTGGCTCCCTGTAAAATCCAGAATAGATTTAAAATCCTTCTCCTCACGTATAAAGCCCTTAATGGTCAGGCACCAACATACCTTCGAGAGCTCTTAGTACCCTACTACCCATCTAGAACATTACGCTCCCTGGATGCAGGGTTACTTGTGATCCCTAGAGTCTCCAAAAGTAGAATGAAAGCCAGAGCCTTCAGTTATCAGGCTCCTCTCCTGTGGAACCATCTTCCAGTCTGGGTCCGGGAGGCAGACACCCTCTCTACATTTAAGAGGAGGCTTAAAACTTTCCTTTTTGATAAAGCCTATAATTAAGGCTGGCATAGGCTAGTCTTTAGCTATGCTGCTATAGGCCTCGATGGCTGGGGGATTTCCTGTGATACACTGAGCTCCTCTCTCTTCTTATTCCCCTTCTTCTTTACACTGTAAAATCTAAAAAGTTGAGTTACTTAAAAATATTATGCAAACTCATTGCCTTAGATAAATTAACAAACTTGAGATTTTGAGTGCAATACTTAGACCAACTTCTTTATTTTGTGTGTGTAACACTTAAATTAGCTTGCTTACTTTTATTGTGACAACTTAAACTAACAATATCCTAAAACGTATTGTAACATGCTGAAATTTCTAATTGCATGAATTTGACGAAATGATTAGCTTTTTGCTCTGGAGTGCTTGTTATTACAATACATCACATTATTTTATTTTATCACCCTCTTGCATCAGCCAGGCAGGACGTCACTAACCGTGTGAGAGACTTAACTCATCGTGCCATGTTGTTGTATAACCAATCATTTTTTATAGAAATATTTCTAAAGAACTAATTACTGCTTAACTGACAATTATTCAGAACACATTTAAACACAGGTTACTTGGGTTTATGGCCTCAATCACATTGTCTCAAGGTATGCTGGGAAACTCCTCCCACCTGTCCCCAACACGCTGCAGTATCTATTGAATAGGACAGCTGCAGAACAATAAACAAGTGTGAATCTATGTGTGCTATTGACGCAAATGTTAAGAGTATTCCATGTAACCGATCTGAATGTGAATTAAAGATTTTAGAAGCTGGGACAGGAAATACCTGAGTAGAGTTTTACAAAACAAAAGCACCATTTATCCAACTTTTCTTCCATAACAAAAGGGCTCCCTCTCCTTCTGCCTCTCTCTCTCTCTTCCAACCTTTCTCTCTCTATCTCTCTCACCCCAACTGGTCAAAGCAGAGGACTGCCCACCTTGAGTCTTGGATCTGCTTGAGGTTTCTGCCCGGTAAAAGGCATGCTTGCTCATGGTGGATTGTTGGGTCTCTTTAGAATAAAGAGTCGGTCTAGAATAAATTTAATCTATATCTATATAATCTATACAAATAAACTGAATTGAATTGAATTGACCACAGCACCCAGTACGTCCCACTCCACCTGATTAAGACTCAACCATACACCACTCTGTAATAAGGCAGATGTTAAAATTAGAGAACATTGCACATGTATGTACGGTAACTATATCACAGGACCTGAACATTGCACACTTGAAATATGCACCTGATTACACATGCCGACTCTTTTTTAGCCACTTACTATAGATAGATTGAACATTACTATCAGATAGTAAATTACAATCTACTTAGACAGCAATGTATAAGCTATGTTACATTATGTATCTCGTACCACACTTTATTTTTATTTTTTTATTCAATTGCACTTTTATTCTTAGAACTTCACGCTACTACCTCTTTCCTTGTACTGCTGTGTCAACTTGAATCTCCCCCACGGGGATCAGTGAAGGAACATCTTATCTTATCTTATCTTATTATGACACAATTAATGTACATATCTATCATCAGCGTTACACTAGATTAATGAATATTGTCTCTTTTCATTAGAAAGTATTATGTGGTAGGATATTGACGACTATGTCTTCTGGTTTAGGTTAGTAAACATCAATAGACAATCTTGTGCTATTAGTTAAATAGGATTCACATTATATTTAAATAAACAGCCATAATATTTGATAAAATACGTCAAAAGAAACACGCATGATGATGGGAAATATGCCTTCAGATTATCATGATGGAAAATCCGACTACATTGACCTATTTCCTGTGACGTCATATTTAACCACGCCCAGTTTATACGTCACGGCTTGCCTTCCTGGATATAGGTATTGCAGAAGCCACGACCCGGAGTTATTCATACAGTTGAGAAGGGGCTGGTTAACTACGGTACTAATATTAAAAGTTACTCCCGACACATTAACAGTAGCTTTTAAGGAATAATTTGTGGACTTAGTGTAGCTCCATTAAGTTTAACGCACACAATGACTGAGAAGATGGACCTAGAAGGAGGGAAGTCGTCCAACGGCGAGCCTTTTGCCAACGGACTGACGAGCTCTAAAACAAGATGTCCAGAGCCGCTGTCCCAGCGGATGAAGAGGATAGTGATGGCTAATTTGCTCGTGATTCTCACCGTGGCAGGGGTCATCATCGGTGTTTTAATTGGCCTCGGTGTGCGCAACGTGACGCTCACCAGAACCCAGATCATCTACATCAGTTTTCCCGGTGAGCTGCTCATCCGTTTGCTGAAGATGATTATCATCCCCCTGGTGGTGTGCAGTCTCGTGTCCGGCGCGGCCAGCATCGACCCTAAAGCCCTGGGCAAACTTGGTGGTTGGGCTATGCTCTTCTTCTTGATCACCACCTTAATCGCCTCGTCTATTGGGGTAGTGATGGCTTTCATTGTAACCCCTGGGTCGGTGTCAATAACCAAATCCCAAATGCAAGGACTGGACGACGACGTGCCGGCCGCTAAAGAAGTGATAGACTCCTTCTTAGATTTGGTCAGGTGAGTACATCACCAGCTGAAAAGCGATTGATTATGTTTACTTGTATGTCATTGGAAATGTTTCATTGCCTAAACACACACTAGCTCGCTGGGTATCAAACTTGTAAAACAAGATTTTTACTGACAGCCAGCTAATTAATGCAAAGTAAGTGAAAGCACTATCCCCAAGATAGTAAATTAGTCAACGCACGTGAGTAGCTTCTTTTATCCCTTGCTAGGCTTTGCTGTAACAGCCACAAGCAGTTGCATCAGCTCAGCGGTGTTCTCACGTTGGGTGTTTAAAGTCACCATGACCGAACGTCACACTGTTCGGTGAGGCGACAAATGTCCTTTTATGATGTTAATTTAATAAATCACGCCACTATCTTTGTATTATTTCACATTTTGTCTTTCCAATTCAAGCACGTGTTTTGATATGTGCGCCAAATGTCTCACATGAGTAGTGCAGCTATTCATTACGTCGGACCCTGTTGGTAAAAATGCAAACGCCCTTCTAATTTCGGTGTGTGTGTGTGCTTATGAAGTCAGAATGATGTATGATGTATGTGAAGACACATGGGAAAGAAATGTGGTCTCACTGCTGCCCCAAAGATGGCTGAGAGCCATTGAACAGCCTTAAGCTTGGAGACTTTATTGCACCTGGAAGGAAGGGTGTCCCCAGTCTTCTTGTGTTATTGGGACACCATACTTGTGTTTTTTTTTTTATATCCCCAGGCAGATAATGTGAGGATGTAGCTATCTGTCCATCCATCTGTCTGTAAACATTTTTTCATGTAGGACATTTAATTTTCTTTCAAGAAACTTGGCTGACACATCAAATATATGCAAAAATGGTGCCTTTTGGTATTTTTTAACATTTATATATTTTTTTGTTTAAAAAAAAAAAAGAAAAGAAAAACATTCAATTTCAGCTGATTTTAATGTGGCATGTTCGTCTGGTGTGCCACCCTAAGTGTATTTTATATAACTTCAACAAATTGTGCATACACATGAACAATATGGTTTTTGTTTATTGTTTATTTAGGATCCACATTAGTTACCGTGGTACTATCTAGTCTTCCTGGGGTCCACACAAAAGACAATGACACTGCGTTCACACACAACATCACGCACATGAACGCAGCATAAAAAGTCTGAACACTCAAATATCACAACATAACATAGTACAATATCAACGGGTGAAGAAAAACAATAATAAAATAAGAGTAGTGCATTTTGCCATTTACAAATAATTTTTTAAACATGTATGCCAGGAATGTTGCAAAAAGTCTCTCTGGTTGTAGCGGGCCAGTGGCGCAATGGATAACGCGTCTGACTACGGATCAGAAGATTCTAGGTTCAACTCCTGGCTGGCTCGTATGAATTTTTCAATCATGGACTATCCCTCCCATCCTGTCTATGTGGAGCTGTCTCTATTTAGATGGCAATGCATAATCTATTTTATTTTATTTATGTTTTCATCCCATTTCATTTTTCTTTCTTCTTTTATTGCATTTTTTAAATTCTACCTCTTCCCTTGTACTGCTGTCAAACTGAATTTTCCGCACAGGGTATCAATGAAAGTTTATCTTATCTTAATTACAAATTATACTATTATTCTTTCTTTTCTTTTTTCTTTTTTGCACTAAAATGGCAACAGTTTGGCGTTGGACTTGACCTCACTTTCATGGGAGATTCATGAGTCGTGTGCCACATCATCTTCAGAGTCATAAAGGGAGGCAACAGAATGGGCAAACAATTGACTCAGACTAGAATAGTGTGACGTCAAAACCTTTTGACACATTATCACATATTTGCATAATGTCTTACACAACGTCTTCTGTGATGTAGTGCTTTTCATCTTTTACAGATATATTTTACCCCCAAACTTGTTTAGAGTCCTGATGATCTTGCTTATCTGAGCCAACTGCTTATTCACTATATTAGTGGACTATAAAGTTAAAGTGTATTAAACCTCAACACATTGACACTCACTACAATGCATAGTGTGGGCATATGATGCTTCCCTTACAAAGATAAGAAGCTGGGCTTGAAGTCCATCGTGTCTCCGATGATTTCTTATTCTTTTGGCATGTACAGGCCAATTGTGTGTGCCAGTGGTCTGTGCTGCTGTAGCAATGAGAACCTGTTTTTATGTGCAGCAGGTGTTCAACTAAGGCGCTGTCATCGTTCCTCTGGAACCATGACTCTGGTGTGGATGCACTACTGTTGAATGGTGAGCATTCACCACCCTGGTGACTTGTCTGGTGGACTGCCTTGTCTCCAGCATGCCAATGGCATGATCCTGTTGCCCCTGCCATGGCATCCTTGCAGATGTCATTTTCTCCCCAATCTTTGCGTCTTTTTATAAGGGTGGGTTAGTTTAACAAGGGAGTGGTCCTTTGGGATTAGTTGGATAAAGGCAATTTGGCCTCTCTAAACATTGTGTTGTCTACCTCAATACTATTCACAATAATCAGTCTGTTGCGACCAATCCGTGCATGTTGAGAATTATCCCAAAACCTGCTCTATACATAGATGTACAACTCATTTTAAAATTGAGAAAAGTTTTTCTCAAAATTTTCCAAAAAAAAGTGGCGGGTTTTTAAATCTCTTGAGTGATTAAACATAGCTCTAGAGCAGTCGAAAGGTCGGTGGTTCGATCCCCAGCCCCTGCAAGTCTACAAGTCGAAGTATCCTTGAGCAAAGATACTGAACCCCAATTTGCACCCTGGGCGCCGTGTGTAGTGGCAGCCCACTGCTCCTCAGGGACGGGTCAAATGCAGAGAAAGAATTTCCCCCTGTGGGATTAATACAGTATCTCAAAAAAATGCTGCATGTGTTGTACTCTACTAGACAGTCTGTCTTCACCTAGTTTGATACCTTCAAACAGAAAATGATTTAATCCTATTAGTGAGCTAATTACTGGCCGGCCAATTACTAATTACTAACCCTAACCCTACTCAAACACTTGAAGTGTGACATTAACAAAGTTTTACATAAAGATACATATATTTACAGAAGCCTCTATTCACATGCAATTTTGATACATGATGTTATTCAGCGTTATAATTTGGTCTTGTTGACTTGATCATTATTTGGAGGGTTCAGTGCTGCTTTCTATCAGGTAGGGACTATTTAAGCCAGAATTTTCCATCTCTTAGTTTTGACAGCAAAGACAGCCTGATCCTTTTTCTTTCTGAAGAGCTGTTCATCGCACTGTAAAAAATATCCTCCATATCCTTGTTGACACTCCTTATTACCTGCCCTTTGTTTGCTTTCTCGCTGAAAACCACATGGTCTGCGTTCACAGATTACCACTTTGCTTTGAGCTACAAAAACGTATTGACATTAAACTTTTTATGGCATAGAACATTGTTTGCTTTTGGCTGTTTCCTTATGACATCCTGTAGAGCCATCTTAACAAAGGCCAAAACGTTGATTTCCAGCACAGTATGTAGTGCTGTGTGATAAACCTGCTTTTCAACTCTCTAAAAACATCATCGGTGAAAATTCCCTCCAGGAATTTGCAAAGTCGTGATTGCTACATTTAATGCAAATTCAACCAATCCATCAAATATTCTGCATGATCTTGCAATTTTTTTCCTTAACATCGCAACTCATCTTCGTAGTTTCCCGCAAGTTTCACAGAAAATAGCGGTCCTCCAGTTTGAGTTTGCAACTTCCTGGAGGGACTGGTTAGGTTTCATGCCAACCCCTTAGATTAACAAAACAGCTTGTTTGTATTCATTATACTTATTTTTTGGGGGGAAAATGAAGGAAATATCACTTGGAAAAAAAGAAGCCGTGAATAATACAGTACATTTGATGTTTACAGGATTAATTATTTATATACAATTTGTTTTTATTTGTAACTAACTAAACTAACTAACTTTTTCTTACCTGTTTTGATTTTTTTTAAAACAACAACAAAACGTAGCCAGTCGTGACCTTCACTTGTGCAAAAATGTGCCATGACTTGTCTTTGGCAATACATGATCAAGCAACGCATCAGCCAGTTGCAGTTCTTTTATAAAATGAAATAAAAAATAAAATAAATTGTTAAATATTATTGCAGCAGCTGGATCTTGTAAACAAAACAAATCCCAATCACAGTGGAATAGTAGTGTGTTTCTGTACTGCTTCTTCTACCAACTTCCACTCCACTGGATTTTTTAGGCAAGCATTTATTTTAAAGTGACAATAAGTCATTCAGTCACACAATGGAACAGGAAACCGTTATTTTTTATTAGTCATGTCTAGTTTCCCTTCCTAAACAGCAGATTTCTACACCTCAGTTATGTTTGGTCTAGTGTGTCACGAAGAGAAGCTGCGTCTGTAGGATAAAAGTTTTAATTTCCCAGTCTCTGGTCCTAAGTATTTTTGGGATACAGCCGGGTAGCTTGTGAAGTCCACCCATCGGTGCTTATTGCCAGATCTGGCAAATATAACAAGATGCTGGTAAGACCCCAGAGCGGTTTGTCATAAGCAGCCCGCCCTGAAAGGAACACGCCCACCTTATGATGTGTTTGTCATGTGGGTATATAGTCATCATACCAGTCTATTAATTGTCTTTGCTTATGCAGTCATCGATTTTATTTAAATAGCCAAAAGTCACATGTTCTTCTTAGAGGGCTTTACAATCTTTATAGCATATGAAACCCTCTTCTTTGAGATTTGAGTTATCAAAAAGGTTGTTTTTTTTTAAACATGTAACTGAACATACGATATAGCAAATACTTGTATTTAATAGGGACACATTCAACGATGTTGATCTGTATGTAATCTGCCTACCTTGACAACCGTTCAGCTGATCTACTTCAAATTTGGCATGTGAGTTCCTGGGGCCCCAAGGAAGTGCAGTGTCGAATTTGATGCGATTTGGAAACAAGATATTCCTAAAATAAGATATTCCTTTATTAGTCCCACAGTGGGGAAATTCACAATGCGAGCAATACCAAGCAAACGGCCCATTCCCAACAGGCATATTTAGAACGGGCACTGCACCAGTACACTCCAATTCCAGAAAACTTTGGATGCCGCATAAATTTGAAATGGAATGCAAGGATTTGCAAATGAACTATGTTTACTGATAGTGGTTTTGTGAAATGTTCCCAAGCCCATGTGATAATATCCTTACCTTATCCCAGCTGACAGGGTTCACACTGGACAAGTTGCCACTTCATCACAGGTTCTTTACACAATCACTGATCTCTCAAACACTGTCACCTGTTACCAATTAACAAGGTTACATGTGGAATTTTCCAAAGAAGTGTTCCAGTCTTTTGTTGCCCTTGTCCCAACTTAATTGAAACATGTTGTCGGCATCAAATTCAGAATAAGCAATAATTGACCCCAAAAAAACCTAACGAGTTAAAACATTAGATATATTTTCTTCAGGATGCATGTAGCTCAGTCGGTAGAGCATGCTCCCCATATATCATGACTATAGTTCTCTGCCGGCGTGGGTTCGATTCCGCCTATAGTCTTTGCTGCATGTCTTCCCCTCTCTCTCACTCTGCATTTCTTATCTCATCTTCAGGTGTCTCTATCATAAAGGCTAAAAATGCCTAAAAAAATAACTTTAAAAAACATGGAAATATTTTCTTCAATTTAGTCTGTGTCAAAACGGTTTAGCAAACTATCACATTCTTTTCTTCTTTTTTTTAACCTATGTCTTATGCAGCATCCCAGCTCTTGTTGGAATCTGGGTTTGATATATATGAAGTAGCCACTACAAAGAACAAGGTAGTGGATGCGCTCAGGTTTCAGCTCTTTATTATCAGCTCTAGTGTGTAAAGTGTTTCTGAAAATACACAATGCTGAGCAAAGCTGTGTGGACTCCAAACATCCAGGTCTTACAGAGCTGACATTATCTCAATATAAAATACAGGGCACAGAATATACTGGAGCTCCATGTCACGTATGTTAAGCAAGGCAACCAAACTACAGTCGAGCAGTTTTCCTAAAACATAATTCTTTTATCATTTGACACTGTTCTGACATTCATTCGGCTCTCTCTTTTAAACTGACACATCTGTTTTCTAGTCATACCGGTTAGTTGAAAAGTTTTGAATATTACACAATCCTTTTGAATATGAAGACAAAATCTTAACAATGGCAACATTGAAAGAAAAAGCCTGTGATCCAGTTGCATAGTCACATGATGTTTAAACTTGATGCACTATAGTCCCAATGAAATGGAATGAAAGGTTGAAAGGAGATTGTTAAGTTAATGCCTTATTAGTCTAAACCCATTACAGACAGCTGAATAAAGGGGTTTTCAGAAATGCAGGGCTTTAATGGGTTCTTATCAGGTTTAATATGCAGTTCGACAAACATACGTTGTTTCTTACGTTGAATGACAAAACAGCAATTAGACATGGGGGCGGAGGCAAGTAAGGAGATTAATATTTGAATTTTCTCGGCTATTTGCACAAGATCAACCTTGTGATTCCGTCTGTTAGCTGACATCCAGAGGGTTTAGCCGCTGTCTGTGCAGCACCGTTAATGAGACTGCTGTAAAAATAGACCAGGTCGGACGTCATCAGAAATGTTAATGATCTCAGAGTAGATGGCTTAACATTTACTTGTCCTGTCGTATAAGTGGCCTTTTCTTTATGTTATTGTGTGTGCAGACAGAGCAGGAGCCATAAAGGCTTTTGAGTTCAGCTCTTCAGTTCTCGAACATGTCCTTTCTGCCCCTCTAATCACAACCACATCCCTTCAAGAGGGCTCTCCAGAGACATCTGCTACTCATCTGGTTACATTTTCTTTTCTTCTCCCCACAGAAACATTTTTCCCTCCAACTTGGTGTCTGCTGCCTTTCAATCAGTAAGTATAGTATACTTTCAAAACCATTTAAAGGAAATATTTTTATAAGCTGACTGAGTGTACTAAGGTACGTTTTGGCATTGTTTCCCCCCTCATCCAGTATGCAACCAGCTACAAACTGGTTACCAAGAATGGCACAGATGGAAACCCCAATGTCACGGTGGAGAAGGTGAGGAACATATAATAGACCATAAATTCCCGACTTAATACAAGAACACTATCTTTTTTGTGTCTGTAGGTTGATGACTAGTGTGGATCGGCGTGTCCTGACTGTGTTTTTCGTGTATGTCTGGGTGTTTCACAGGTGCCCATTGGAACAGATCAGGACGGCATGAATATTCTCGGTCTGGTAGTGTTTGCCATCGTGTTCGGTATAGCTTTAAGGAAGCTGGGGGAGGAAGGAGAGATCCTCATCAAGTTCTTCAACTCCTTCAATGAGGCCACCATGGTACTGGTGTCCTGGATCATGTGGTAAAAAAAAAAAAAATACCTGCATGTTTCTGGGTTGAGAGTGATTATAACACAATCAATACGAGCCAGTACGAGATGCCTTTTCGTGTGCCGTCCCTCATCTTTCCTCCTCCCTCCTGCTCTTCTTGTCGTCTCTACAGGTATGCCCCTTTTGGTATCATGTTCCTTGTAGCTGGCAAGATCGTTGAGATGGACGATGTTGGTGCACTATTTGCCAGTCTGGGAAAGTATATAGCGTGCTGTATCGTTGGACATGCCATCCATGGCCTTCTTGTGCTGCCTGGCATATACTTCATCATTACAAAGAAGAACCCGTACACCTTCCTCTGGGGAATATTCACAGCTCTGGCAACTGCCTTTGGAACTGCCTCTAGGTAACCAACTCCATGCTGCTTGCTTCTCTGACTCCCCCTGCACACACACACACACACACACTTGTTTGTTGTATCCTGGTTGTAAACGTACTAAGGAGCTCCTGTTCTGAAAACACACCCACTTTCTCTCTACAAGCACACACGCTCATACCTTTTTCCCCTCATACACATCTCCCTGTTCCTCATTTCCCTAGCTCTGCCACCCTTCCGCTGATGATGAAGTGCGTGGAGGAAAATAACGGCGTATCCAAGCACATCAGCCGTTTCATCCTGCCCATCGGAGCGACCGTCAACATGGATGGAGCGGCTCTGTTCCAGTGTGTGGCTGCTGTTTTCATCGCCCAGCTGAACAACACTTCGCTTAACTTCATCCAAGTCATTACAATCCTGTAAGTTCCAAATTCACCACATTTATTTTCAAGCGCAAATAAAGTTGCGGTACAGTGATTTATACAATTGAATGTTTGCAGAGGTGCTGTGTAAGATCTTATGAAGAATGCATGAACACACTATTTTTCTGAATTTATTTCTGCTCATCAACATACTCCAAGCTTCAAATAATTTTCTGAACTTGAACAAAACAGAGATGCGCATCATTGGTCCAATTTCTGCCATTGGCTCGTTTCCTTTGGATGAAATCAAACCTGTTGCAAAGAATCGTGGCATCTGGTTTGACAGTAATCTCAGGTTTTAAGCAGCACAACACAAAGCTTGTGCAAGTGAGCTTTTATTGAAGAAGTATTTCAAAGACACAATCTTATCTTAACTTTTAAAGAGAGACCATTTAATATGCCTTTATCTAGGACTGACGAGGACAACAAATTCTCACTGGTTGGACGATCGTGTTACCTTCTGGCAGAAAAGCAATCTAATCCATCATCTCTGCTCTCTAACTGGAGCAGCTCGTCTGCACGTGTTCCTCTCTGCATGTCTCCAGCGTTTGTACATTCTTGGTTGTGACGTGTAATCAATGGCAGAACGCTGTGGGTGGTACATTGAGCGAGACAGAGTGGTGTCTTTTTCTGAGCTCTGCAGAGGATCATTGGGACATTGCTATTGTAATGTTGCTATTTCACACATGTAGCATACCGTCCATTGTCAGACATGTCGTCACCCTCCAGAAATACTACGGAGAGATGCACATGGGTGGAGCACGCCTTCATGGTGGGTTGCAGTGTATGAGATGTAGTTGCATCAGAGCCAAAGAAGTGCATCTTTACTTAATCTAGAGATAGATTTTATTCCCCTCTGCTAATTGAGTGGTTCAAGAGTAGGAAGACTTTGAGTGGACCGAGGTTTTCTTTGGTTCACTACAGCACTACCTTTGTCAGCATTAATAAACTTGAGACTGCAACGAACTCATCTACCAGGCTTTTAACCAGAAACAAGAGACGTCCTGTTCTAGCATATTATACTGGATCCCACACCAGAATGTTTCAGTATTGATTTTTATTTTCAAAGCTTTTCTTGGCCTTGCCCCGTCTTACCTTTTTGTAGACTCCCACATGTGCTGATGCGTAGTTTGAGAATCTCTGGCAGAGGTAAAAACCAAAGTTTAAAATCTGGAACAATCTGCCTGAGGAAATAGATCAGCTGAGTCAGTGATTTCTTAAAGACCCCTCATAAAACATATTTTTGTCACGGAACCTTTATTGATTTTACTTGAGTTCCCTTTTTTCCTTTTTATCCCCGCCACGAATGAAGTGAGGAGGGAGATATAGAAATGGGTTCCATCTGTCCGTCAGGTTTTTGGAACATAACTGATTTTTTTTTCACAAAACTTTCTACACACAACAACCAAGTAATGAAGTGGTGTCTTTTGCTGTTTAGGAACATTTTTCCTGAGTATTTCTTTTATTATTTCCATGGTTTTGTGAGGGGGATTCGTCTCAGATGAGGGATCTGAGTTTTCTCCTGTGTACTGGAGAGATGCCTTTTAATATTTTGGGCATTTTAAACATTTCATTCATTTATGTTTAAATTTTGAAAACATAGATTTTTCTCAGATGTGCAATTTAAAAATTGCAATTAACTGGGACAAGAGACTTTCTTCAATGAAAAGCTGTGGAGGGGGATCCTGTATATTTTTCATTCTTGTTTTTTTTAACCTGTTTTCTTGTTTTCATCTGTTTTCAACCTGCTTTAAACCTGATGAAATAAAGATGATTATAATTATGATGATTAGCTTCTGCTCACTTGGTATTTCACTGCATCACCTTCCCTCTTTAATGTTTTAGTGTGACAGCTACAGCATCCAGTGTTGGAGCAGCAGGTATACCTGCTGGTGGTGTGTTGACCCTCGCTATCATCCTGGAGGCCGTTGGACTGCCCACCAATGACATCTCTCTCATTCTGGCCGTTGACTGGCTCGTGTGAGTACAAAACCTTTGTCATTGCATGGCAGCCTGGTAACAGCTATGATAACTCCAAATAATCTAATCTATAACTACAAGATGTGCACTCCCACAATTTCATGGAATGCCTAAATTGCTGTCTGAGACATTTTGTTGAACTGCATCCATTGTGTCTGTCTTTAGCGACCGGACCTGCACAGTGCTGAATGTAGAGGGCGATGCCTTCGGAGCGGGGATCCTGCAGTTTATTCAAGATAGTACGGCCAAAGGAGGGGAGGTAGCAGAGCTGACTGATGTCAGGATGGAAGAAGACCCATCAGTTCCTGCCCCCGAGAGCTCGCCACTCATTTCGAAGCGAGGTCAGGCCAACGCAGACGTCGATAAGGCAGCTCTGTCCGAGTCCGTCTTGTAATCCAGCTGCTGACATCATCAGTGATCCTCTAGTTTATTTGAAACCCCTGCAAGTTGAAACCTGAGGTTCCAGCCCCATTTTCTGTTTATTTATTTTTTTTTAAATTTTCCCCTGGAGAAACGGGTGTGTGGAGAGCAGATGAACATGAACACTACTATAGAATGAAAAGAGAAGCTTTGTGTCCTCAATACGTTTCTGGGCAGAAAGCAAAAATTAAGGGGGAAAATTAGAAATCCGTGTTATGCACAGTGACGTTGTGGCAATCGAGTCTCCTGCTACCAGTGATGACAGCAGCGATGGTGACGTTCGGTAACAGGTTTTAATTTGAACTGAAACACAATATAAACTTAACATAGCTTTTCAGCATCACAAACAAACAAACTCAAAACACAGACGCTTTCCAGCGCCAGTCCCAGACGCGCCCCTCGTGTCTCCAGTCTCATTAGTCAGAGACTCTCCAGTCAGCCTTTTCAGGCCGACGTCAGCAGGCAGCCTGCCTTTTCATGCAGACTGAAACGGCAGCGCTGCCCAGGTCCATCACGCTCCCTTATATGAGGGAGAGAGAGAGCAATCAGTTCTTAACACACAACACCTGAGATAATCAGCTCTCTCTCTCTCTCTCTCTCCCTACATTAAACACAACCATGCTGCCACAGATGTTTGCTTCCTTTTTGAGGTATTGCACATTAGTCTGGCTACTATGTTGACTCTACTAATTTTGTTTGCATTTGGTTGGTCCTCATCAATTTTAAAGCCAGAATTTTATCATGTGGTCAAGTTGTACAAACGAGGTGTTCATCAGCCACAACACTATGACATTAAGAGGCTGGAACAGCGACCCACTGTAAGGCATTAGCAATGTCAGATTTAATGTTACTGATAAATGAAATGTTACATTCATTCATCATGGAGAATTGGAAGTTGGATGGATATATTTATCCCCTGGCCCACTATTAACTATGTAAACTAAAACGTCTCTTACAACTAGTATGACCACACTACAGGTAAGAAGCACCCCCCAGGCAGAAAACATTCCTGACTTTAAAAATTGTTGAGGACAAAGGCTGCTGCACCTTTTCTGCGTTTGCATAAAGTCGTTATAATCTCCATCCCGAATCCAGTACTTTGAAAGTGTTTTTGTTGTATCACCTTTTTTAAATTTTTGCCTTTTTTGTTCAAATATATGTTCATGAAGGTGTTAGAAAGTCTCATTATATGAACATGCATCGCTTTTTAATTTTGTTATACATGATTAATGCAGATTTCATCGGTTTATTTAAACAAAAGGTCTTGTATGCGTTATATATTTGTCACATGGAAGGTATGTTGAACAGTAATTCTATTTACTGTGCATGAAAAAAAATGACAAAATGCACCAACATATATTCTATTTATAGTATTTGAGAGGAATGAAACCTTTTAAATTTCACTGTGTCTGTAGTTTCTCCACGCCAGTGGTTGTCTTCTGCACAAAGCCAGTGAGAAAAAGCAATAGAGCCGAAAAGCCTGTCCTCAAGAGCAGAAGTGTTGTCTGTAGCACACCAATCCCAAAGATGAATACAATTTTCTCAAGGACTCCTAACACACACTCGTGTGCAGTTTTACCTCTTCTGATGGACCCCATGCGATGGCATGCAACACATCCTCACTTTTAACTATGACTTGAAGACTGTCTTTAATATTCTGAGACCAAAAACCACACAGACCCAGCAAACCGGAAGGAGACGTTGGAACTCCTCAGGACGCTTTTAATCCCACACTTTGCTCGTGCTGCTGCTCTATGTACTTCCTGGCATCCCGGCAAGGTACGAATTGTTTTTAAAGCACATTATGAAACAAGGACAATCTGTGTGATGTTTTAAGGGTGGTGAGCTACAAAAGTCCTTCCTCTGCAGGGATTTCTCTGTATTGTCACGATAGAACAAGTGGATGGCTGGTTTGCATTGACGGTTGATGACGAGATACCTAAGGACTGTGGTGAAAGTCAACTTCTCCAATCACAATAATGCCTCCATTAATTGTTTTTGTTTTTTTATTCATATTTATTTCCCTAATCAGAATCCAAAGAAAATCTTTAGTTAATGTTTTGATATGTTAGTAGCTCCATTTTCTGCCAGTGTCTTCTTGTAATAACTGGTGATGATTTTTTATTCTTAGTTAGTGGGTATAGATAGCGTTTCCATTTGTTTTAGTTTTTTTGTCATCTCTTCTCCCATTTGGCAGCAAACATATGGAAACCTCCGTTATTTCATGTCTGGTGTACTGGTGATAACACAAGTTGTACTGGGTTTACTCTAGTAATGCTGTATTTTCAAATATTGCATACGTTTCGCAATAAGCTGTATTTGTCTACATGTAGGATTAATATTGAATGTTAATCTCTTCCATCCATGTTATCTGTTAAACATTTAAAGCTCTACCAAATGACTGGGACATATGGTAGTCATGCTATTTACTGAATGTATGAAGAGTTCTGATCATGTCTGTGGGTTCAAGACTACATGTGTCGGTTTTATTTTCTACTGGTTTTCAAAATTTGCAATGACGGTTATCTATGAGATCATTGCTGACTTATTACCTCTACAGTCATATGTCATTAGGACAACTTCGGTTTCTATTTACTGCACGTGTTGCAAGGTTGTGAAGATGTTAACATTCCTTTCTGAGATCTTCTGCCATATGGACATCTGTCTGGTTGGATCGTAATAGCTACATGTGTTGTGCGTATGGATATGGTAGTTGAAAAGATTTTATTGGGGCTGTGGTTCAAACAAATGTCCTGCTTTCAGTCTAAATATTCTGTCATTAGGTTTTAAACAATAAAAGCCTCTTTTAAAATTGTCTGGCTGATTGTTTTTTTTACAACCTTCTCTTTATATTAAAATCTGAAATGTCAGCAAGTAAAACAAAAACCAAACACTTGTGGCTGTGTGTGATTACCAAAGCTACACTCTGTTACCATCAATCAACTCCAGATGCCATTCTGGAGTATCATACAAGAAGGGAGACATAGGCTTTGGGTTTGAATCCTATCATAATCATGCCTGGCCTCACAGTGGCATCTAATGACCAGGCCATGAATGAGGAATGCTGGTTATCCATTGGTAAATAAATAATTACAAGTCAAAGTATCCTTGAGCAAAGATACTGAACCCCAATTTGCTCCCCGGGCGCCGCAATGTCGTGGCAGCCCACTGCTCCTCAGGGACGGGTCAAATGCAGAGAAAGAATTTCCCCCTGTGGGACTAATACAGTATCTAAAATAAAAATAAAAATATTAGCAGCATGAGCAGGTGAAAGGCAGCTATTACCAAGAACAGTGACAGCTTGAGTAGGGAGTGAGCTTGATGGAATTGCTGGACATCTATCAAACAAGCGATCTGCATTCCTGAGATGTTTCATTCCTGTTTTTCCTGTCATAAAACCATCCACCCCCACAGCCCCTGCCATATGTTTGAAGAATGCCTCTTTTTTAAATGTATTTATTTTTAACCTGTCCAACCTCAGCATGCAGTATGAGGATCTGGGTGCCTTGCAGTTTCTCTGCAAAGGAGGAGTCTATCATACTCCTCCTGTTGCGTAATCTGCATTTTACTTGTTATTCAATTAGAGGAGGCGACCGAACCGGAAGGGGGGGGGGGGCAGTGGAAAGAAAGGGAGAAACATAAACAGCAAGGGGTTGGGGAGACAACCACAATAACAGCAAAACAAACAACAAAAACAGCAGTGATATATATACAATAGCATCAACATTATAACCATAACTGTATAACCTCGTTCACCTTAATGCGCTTGTGTGTGTGTGTGTGTGTGTGTGTGTGTGTGTGAGAGAGAGAGAGTGAGAGATTGTCACTGGATGTGGTTTTAATTGGGGGGGTCGCTACAACACCACGCAGACCCCCAGCAGTAGGGAGACAAGGACCCAAACCACCACGGTGCCCCACAGAGCGTGAAAGGCCCGAGGCCACGTGCCCCCAGGCGAACCACACGCCCACCCAAAGGGAAAGCCAACCAGGGGCCACAGAGGGAGAGCCCCAGTCAAGAGCAGGCCCACAGAGGGACAGGAGACGGCAGACCCCGGCCCGACCAGTGGCCAGCCCCCCCCTGCAAAAAAGCACGAGCGGAGCCCATACCCCCAAGCCCCAGGCGCAAGGCTCGCCACGGAACGGAGAAGGCAGCCCACCCCCCGACAACCACCCCCAAGGGGGGCAGGCCGAGGAATGAAGAATGCCTCTAATGCCATTGACGACAGAGCCGAGGCTTAAGACTGACAAAGCTCTATTGTGCCACCTAATGTTCAAAAAAATCAATGTGCAATTAAAATAGCAAATTTACTGTATTTAAAATTGATCTGTCAACTGTCCTAAAAACAAACTTGTAACTGAACACATTGATAAGTTGCAACACGTTTATTTGACCAGTTCAATGACCTGGAGTGACACTTTGATGCATCATGCACAAAAACAGAACTGGAAACATCAGCCCAGTGAATCTGGTGTGTTTTTATGAGGAACTACGTTTTAACATTTCTTGAAAGTCATTCTGAAATTAAATTCCATTTCAGGAAGTGCATACAGTGATCGAGATACAGGTTGTCGTTCATTTACAGTTTCTATTTCTGATGTTTTTAAGTGAATACGAAGGTCTGATAGAGCATCCTTTCATCCTCTCCGTATCCTAACACCAACAGGATGGATGATAGTGCGTTTCTAATTTCAACACAATGGAACTGTCAGGTACCAAACGCCATAAATGTATGGAAACATCATTCATAAATCATCCAAATGTAAAAGAATCAGTGCAAATCAATGGAACACAGTCGAGAAATTCATACATTTGTTCTGACAAAAACACTTATTTTTAAATAATTATGTAGAAATCCTGCTTAGCATGACAGAGCTTTGAACGACAAACAAATGTCAATATCAGTTTAAAGTTTCATCTTTACAGCAGTAATAGTTAGACTTTACTGTATATTACTACAGATAGTGTACAGATTTAGTAGTGTCGTAAAACCAGTGTTTGACTATTTGCCTTATAAATGACCTACTGTATTTATTGTATGGATTTCAGTTTTGGTAAAATTAACAGCAAATGTAGTCATTTTGGTAAAAATAAATAAATACATTTTTTTTAAAAAGGAAGAAAGATTTTTTTTGTCCTGTTTGGTGAACAAAATACTGTGTGATATAAAAGTCTCGGTCATTTCTCATAATTTGCTTCTGTCCAGCCTCTTCTTGGCAGGGTTGGGATACTGGGGATTCTCAATAACCCCCTCTCCAAACTTGAGCTCCAAGAAGGCTCTGTGGTTGTTGGGGCCATAGGCAGTTATGCCAGCGAAGGACATGGGCACCAGCGGCTGCAGGAAGTGCTCCGGGAACTCCACATCTTGTTTGTGCTCTGTCCATGTGTCTTTAGTCATGACGCCATTACGTGGATAGAATGGCCACAGGTCAACATGCAGGTGATTGGCCTCGCTATACTGGACTCTGTAGAAGTCTCCCTCCACTGCACGCTCCCAGACGTAGCCGTTAGCATCCACAAGAGAGCCTGAGTCCAGGTTCTTCAAGTGATCACAATTGGGCACATCCTCCAGGTAGATTCCCAGGTCCACATCATAGTCCCATGGGATGATGTCCTGATGGCGGACGGCGCCCAGCAGAGTCCCCCCCTCTAGCCAATAGCGCACACCTGAGGTCTCCAGGATATTGATAACATACTTGGTGGTTTCCCTGAGAGCTCGTAAACAACAGGGAGGTGTCCAGCGATCCAGATAAAGGTAGTCCGGAGTGTCATCCTGCACAGTGCCAAAGCAGCGAGCTGTCTCTTTACTACAGCCGTACCACTGCTCCTTCCCATCAGGCAGCAGGAGGCGCTTCAGACCAAAGCTCCTCATGAGCTTCCCGGTGGCCTCCTTCAGTCGAGTGTCGACTTTCCACTGGTTGTGAGCGGAGCTGAAGAGGGGTCGGTGGTTTGCGGAGAAACATGGGCACTCCAGCAGCTTGACCTTCCAGCCTCTCAAGGCAGTCTGGACAAAGAGTGATGAGAAGAGGGGGCGTCCCAGAGGGACAGAGAGGTTAAAAAGGTCTTCAGTGCGAATGAGAACCACTGCATCTCCTTGTAAAGCTGTACACACACTCCCGCTGCTGCCAGATGCAGCTGAGGAATAGGTGGCCGTCCACTCTCTGAGGTTCACCCGCAGGTGGAGACACTGCACAGCAGATCGAACCAGCACGGGTGCAGCTACCAGCCTCACGGGCCCCCCACCCTCACCCTCCAACTCCCTGATCAGCCTCTCTATTGCCCGATGTTGCTCCAACTCCACGCCATCAGGCACCAGCAGCACAAACTCTGTCTGGACGTGGAACTCTGGCCTGTGAGCTTGCGGTGGATGGTCTGGGGAGGGGGAGAGCACCAGAAGCCGTGCTCCCTCTGGAAGCACCAGGGGAGGGTACGGTGACATGTCAGCCACAGCCAGGAAAGGAAGCTCAGGTCTCTGGCGGAGGAAGGAATTAGCTACATCTCCAACATAATTCTCAAAGTTTTCAAACTCCCGTAGAAGAACAGTCACACGTGGGCCACGACTGTGCCCCTCTACTCCAACCGCCCCAGGCTCAACACCAGCTCCAGCTGGTACCCCCAGGCCTCCCACCAGACCAGAGGCTGGAAGGGAAGCCCTCCTCGTGCCCCTGCCTAGTTCCTTCCTCTTGTCCATCATTTTCTGCTGGGCCCGGGAAACATAGTAGAGAATGAGGAGGTTGAGGATGATGGCGCCAGATAACAGGCCCTGGCAGAGACTGATCCGCATGGCAACTACTGTTTACTCTGCAGTCTCTCTCACGAGAATTTAAAGTTCCAATAAGAGTGGTGGGTTTTAGGTCCCCATTAGTGTAATAATAGTAAATAAGACAACCTGTGAAAAGACAGAAAAAATAATGATTCGTTGACTTTCCCTCAGGCTACTATAAAAATGACACACATAACAGCTGAGATTTGAAAGAGCAAGCAGTGCTAATAAGTAAAACTAAATGTAGAACCAGAACAGCCATCGCGAGATTTCCTTTAAAAATTAAAGTGGCTAACGTTAGCTACAATACCAATCAACAAAAACAGTCCAGTAAAATTCATGACCACAACTCACCTTAATTTGGATGTATCTGTTTTATTCTCCACAAGACAGTCATTCGCAGCCCATTAGCTGTGTTATCAGCGGCATGGGTAACATTAGGCTCTTTAACCGTGTTGTACTAAATGTGGTTTTCATGGTCCATCTCAGCCAGCTCTGCTAGCATGGGAGCAAACACAGACATTAGTGTGCATTGTTCGCTAGTATTATGCTGCTGTGGTTTGAAACGAGTCTCACACATTTTAGGGAGATCTGCAAGGAGACACTCAAGTCGTCTCAATTTATTGAACTCTATGAAGTTTAACACAAGCTCACACACTGAAGACACTACGCAAATTTGCCGTGAAGCTACCCTGCTTGATGTCTACTGCGACTTCTGAAAACTTCCGGATTGATTTTTTCAGAATAAAAGTTTCATCTTCAAATAGCTTCCAAAACAACAACAACAAACTAAACAACAACAGATCGGTGCGGAACGATGTTGCATTGGTTAGTACTGTCGCCTCATCTCACAGCAACAAGTTTCCAGGTGTTTTCCACTATTATTGGCTGGGGCCAACTTTCCCTTTGTAAATATATATATAAAAAAAAACACAGCAACAAACCATAATAAATGTAGGCTATATGGACATAACAGTGCCCGCCTGTGGGTAACTCCATAGAAATGTTTTGCAACTATCAGTTGACCTAAGCTTTGTCAAAACTCAGATTCAACCCAATTTCTAAGACAAAGACAACATTCAGGACAACTGCCTATAATTTGGGAGTCTCCCTAACTTTTTCAAGGCATCTGGTCACCCTATACACATAGTAGGCCTACAAGTAGAGCTGCAGATACTCTTCACTGAAATTCTTGTCTGTGGTCTAGTGTCAAGTTTTTCTGCTCCAAATTGTTGTATATGCTGTAATAGTATACATTACCTGTTCTACGGTATTTTATGTATTACATATGGGAAAAAAGTGTCATATGCATTGTGTTTTTAATGCACCCCAGTTTAAAATTCAATAAATGTGAAAATTAAGAGTTTTTATTTCCTAATCTTTTTTGGCTTTAACAAGGCATCATTTGCAAAACGTATTCTATTATGCTTGTCTTTGCTCAAAGCTATAGAGCCAATGGCAAACTAGGAATGTCTGGTGAGATGTATATGCATCTTGGTGAATAAGGAAATGTGTATGGATGTTGGACATATAGGTGACCCCTCTGTGCAAGATGTGGCCCTTTTATGGCCCCTGATTTAGAAAAATCTTGGATCCATCACTCAAATTGATTATAGAAAATGTATCAAAAAATGTGAGGTACAAAAGACAAGCAGCAGAAGAAGCTAAAAACAACACTGACTAGAGTTGTGGAGATTTTGTAATTAAACCTCTATGAAAGAGGAATATGGCCTCATGAACATTTTTTATTTAGAATTCTGAGATTAAATTCAAGTTAGACTTCTGAGAATAAAGTCAGGATTCTTAGTTTAAAGTCAGAATTTTGAGAATAAAGTCAAAATTCTCACTTTAATTTCTTTCCTGACTTTTAGACTTCTGACTCAGAATTCCGACTATAGTAGAGTTCAGATTTCTTTCTTCTTTTCATTTTCCTGTAAATTTAAAACCGGAAACAAAGGCGTGGATGATTTTAGCTAACTTCGATGCCCAGAAGAAGTCGTGCTCATAAAATGGCAGGAAATGAAATCCCTTAGCGACATGTTCACTGTGTATTACAGCTAATATGGCCCTTTATTTGTCACCCACAGTGGGCTTTTCCAACAGCAAACACAAGAGGAGGAAACGGATCCGCGACATACAAAATAAGAGTCGCTAACAAAATCTTAACACTTGCTTTAGGCGCTAAACATTTAATAGCCTTATTTTGATGTTATTGTAACAAACATGTCCAAGTAAAAATTTCTGTTAAATGTGGCTCATTGATTAGCAGACATGCCTCGATTTTCCAAACATTTAACTTGATCGTTTTTTATGTTGAAGGTTTGAAGCGGATGTGTGGTATTTTACCACCTGAATAGTAATTTTGCTCTGTGCGCGTAAGAAAGAGAAGAAAAGAGGGTCGTTCACACCGTGGTGGTGCTCGGCTACAAGACGGGTACGAGGTACTTTTTTAAATTATTTTTCGCACATTCTGTCCGTTTCCACCTCCTTATCCTGGCGGAAGGTTGAACGTATAAAATGGAGGCGGACAGATCCGGCGGAGGACCAAACCCGAACTCTGGAGGCAGCAGCGGAGTGGGGCGCAACCCAAACGGGCCCAAAGCAGCACTGGGCCAGGCGACATCAGCTGCGGCGACCGGTGCGATGGCAGCGGCAGCGTCGGCGGCGGCGGCGGCGGCAGCAGCAGCCACCGGGGCCATGCCCGGGTCGTCGCATACTCGAGAGCTGCAGGACGGGGACTCGGGTATGACGCTTCCTGGGATCCTCCACTTCATCCAGTACGAGTGGGGACGATTCCAGGCCGAGAAATACCGCTGGGAGGCAGAGAGAGACGAACTCAGGGTAAATTTGTTCATCATTTAGCCTACGTTTGCAACTTAACCGCCGAATAAGGGCCAGGACGGATATTGCAGGAGCTCGTAGTGTAGCTTCGTGAAAGAACACATGCCATACAATCAAGTTTAGGATGGCAAAATGCTAACGGGCTAACATTGACGTTACCATAACATTGAATTGACCAGGGTTTATTATTACCAGACACTAAATGAAAATTGAGTGACTGCACCCTAACTAATGACAAATCAATCACCAAACATAGAATAGACACGAATCTTCTTTGGTCCTCAAATACCCATATGACCAGTTCCATTTCACTTATAAATGGATACGTCATCAGGTTAGAGGATACAGATTTTCTTTTCACAAAAGCAAGTGTAGTTATTATGCAATTACATAGATAAGCAGAGTTTAGGTGCGGCTACCTTACAGTATCTACTTGATAATAACGCAGGTGAGATAAGTACACACCAAAGACATGCCTGCACGGGACTCCTTTTAAAATGGGCAACATTATGGCATTTGTGTGGAAAAATAGTTTGCAATCAGGCTTTCATATCCCACAGTGACAAATCAAGTGATGTGTGGCTGTGCTGTTGTCCCTAAAAGATGATGTCACATGGCTGTAATCACTGCATTTGAGAGTGATAGTTCTTTGAGGTTCAGCTGTCAAAGTGGCACCTCACCTAAGAAAACTCCAGTATAAAATGAGTCATGTTTATGGTGTTTTATTCACAAAACCATCAGCAAAATTAGAGAAATACCTCCCTCCCTTACTATGTTCACCAAATCGCATCTTTCTGCAAAATCCTCCTCAGATGAAGCTCTTTGAATGTTGATACATAGCAGTCTTTAGTAAAATGTATGTCTGCACATCTGAGGCATTAAAAGGAACATGTTGAATTATGACCTGTCACACAGATGGATGAGTCAGTGAGATGGATGATGAACAGGGCTCATATGTTTGTAGTGCAGCAGTATTTTTCAGTAAGAGCCCCTTCTGCAATTTCCATCAGGACTTAGGCCTCTGAATGAAGAAATGTGTGCGCTTGTGAGTGTGCACAATAAGTGCATTCCATTTTTTTATCACCACGAGGAGATCACCAATTCTTGTATCATTGACGCTGGGCATAGCACACTCTCTGATGATGTCGCCATGATGTCATCACTTCACTAAGATCTGGCTCATGCCAAGTTAAGTAATGCCACCTCATTCCAAGACGCTGGAAACCTGCTCCTAGCATTTGGAGTCATGTGTTCATCATCAGTATTTTATGAGTTATCACCAAAAGTATGGATTTCCATAATGGCAGATCCGGATCTATTTCTCGTCATGATAGATCTTACCTTTCACAGATACATGAAATCCATACGCTGACTCTGCATGATCTCAGCTACATGTTGGTGGCAGTGCCATGTCTCTCTCTGTTCCTCTCTGTTAACCATACTGTGACCCAATACATATTGCCCCAGATCCGGATTACGTTCCGGATTATGATCCTTATCTGGATCCCACAGCGCATAATGGCTGAACATCAGGAGCCGTCCATGCCTTGATATTTTTTGTATTGATTGCCCTATTATTATTTTCTGTTATTATCTTTCATGATTTTGGCAGAATGTTTTAAATGGACCTCACGGTGTTGAATAAAGTAAAAAAAAGTGATCCAGAATCCGTAGAATCTTCCTTGGCTCAAGATCCACCCCGACACAAAATCTCATCAAAATCCGTTTGCAGCTTTTGGAGATATCTCGCTGACAAACTGATAACCTCCTCCATCTCTCACTGGTGGAGGCAATAAAAAGTGACCAGCTGGTTACAAACATATAATATGTATTGTCTGGCTTTAGGTTAGAGAGGTGAGCTTGTGTCTTTAATTAATTTGGTCTGTGAAAAGTCCAGAGAAGTCTGAGTCAGTGCCATATAATTGACCTCGAGGTAGGCATGAGTCCCTTATGGTTGCAGTTATTCAGGGACTGAGAGCAGAGGACAGAGATTGCACTATGCAACTCTCCCACATGTATATGTGTGTGAGGCAGAGCATTGCTGGGTAAAATTGTGCTTACTCGTGAAATTGTCCAGGATTAAGGAAGTTTTGGAAAATATGCACACGTTCAAAGATGTTTTGCTTTTGAAATGAAGGGATGAACAGGTCCTCTATTCATTCCTAAACCCATATGTGGTCTTCTTCCTGTAACCACAGTTTGCTTGTCATTAGGATGAACTATCTTGTGCAGTTCATAAGCCTGTAAGATTAAACATATCATTGTTTCTCGTCTTGAGGCAAAGCTATTCCTGACTCAAACCTACGAGGTTATAAATAGACGCCTGATAAAATATGAATGAACAATAACAAACGGGCTATACTCGCTGCTTTTATTCACATGTGATAGGAAGACTGGGAACGGAAGTCGGAAGCAGGCCATCGCCACGTCCAACATGTCGGTCGCTCCTTATGGAACGCTTATCTGTGCGTATTTGCTGGACGTAATCTGGTTTCAGAGGTACATTTGGCACCACATTCTGTGCTGAGAGGAGGCCAGGATCGCTGGATTGCCAAGCAGGCTTCAGAAATGACCTTGCTTACATTTTAACACTCACAAGCCACAGGCGTCTGGATTTATTGCCAGGATGCTCCCAGCGCTTTCAACATGCCACTTAGCATGCCCCCATGGTCATGTCCTCCTCAGATAGGGTTCCTGTGCTGTGCTCACATGTCGCCTACACATGACATTCTGCGCTTTTATTCATAAGACTAGCCAGGAAAGCTGCAGCAAAAACCATCACCAGTATTTGACACATCTGACAAATTATCATCACTGCTGTGTGACGGTGTGACAGCGTGGATGGCTGGGTTGGTAGCATAGTGCGTCTGTGAGGCTGTAACACATGTGCTGTCTCTGTGCGTGTGTGAATGTCCACCTGTGGTGTCACGTATCCAGTGACAGGCCAGTAGTGAGGACCATCCTCGCTCTGGCTCCAGTTGGGACGTCACCACCATGCCCATAGGACAAGCAACAGTTCACAGGACAGTTGGCAACGGCCTTGTCCCTCCAGGCTTCAGGCGTTCAGGATGCTTTTGTGTATTCTATTAAAAGGCAGGACTACTGCAGTGTGTCTGAACAAGCCTGAAGTAATAAAGTAGTTATTTGCCTGATCCTCATAATAATTTGATAGGTAAACAGATCCAACTGTAGTGACATGGAACCAAGTCACTAGACTTGTTCTACAGGGAAGTGCAGACCTTCACCTGTTTCCCTGTTCTATTCTGATAGTTTTCAGATATTTAGAATAGATTAGATTGCAGAATAGATTGCTGGTGACCCAGATGACATCACTTCCTGTTGAGTGTGGCCTCAGGGGCCCTGGGTACACATCTCTAATTAATAGCTCTCTGCTTTCAGGCATGACACACATATGACATCCATACATACTGCATTATTGCAGTGCTTATCTCCCACCCACACAAATGTACAGAGCTCCTGTTATTTAATCGATATGTGTGTGATTTTTTTTAATTTAATTTTTTATTTTTACTGTTCTAGCTACTTTTTTTCTGTAAATAATTCTCGTTGTGTTTCTGAGTTTCACTTGCAGTTATTCTCCCAAATTTGGAAAATCCATGATTCAAACACAATCACGACATGCACTTTTTTCACAACACTTATCAAGCATCTCCTAATCAAACGTATAGGTAGCAAAGCCAGCTTCTTAGAATGCTGTCCTTTAGCTAAACGCCGCACACACACTAACATACTCCAGCCGAGCTGGCCCAGAAAGGTTGGCTCATGGGTTCTGTCGTAGGGATGAAGGGTTGAGAGGGTGGAGGAGGAAACCTGCCCTTGACTATGTTCTGCTTGCTGGTGGAGTGAAAAGGCTACATCTGTCAGCTCCCCACGCTGAAACAAACTGTGGAAAGGTCAGCAGCGGTAGGCTAGGTGGCCGAAAACGCATAAACAGGAAAGAGATCAGATGGCAGGACAGGTTTGCTCGCATCAGGTTTCTTTTGTACTTTCAGGAGTTCTATCAGATGACACCCAAATGACATATTTTATACCCCCTGATATGGAATGATATTTTACTTGAGTGTACATTTCTTTATCAGTATTATGTCTTTGCTCCACTGTTGTTCTGAACGTCTCACCCTTTTTGGCTCTTGTTTTACGGGTCAGTCTCCTGGTGAGAACACATTCTAATAGCCGATGAATGCACCACCTTGTCCCTCTTCTGTCGGCCTGGGTCCCGCATTCAAGTAAGAACACGTCCCAATCTGATCCAGACAAAGGGCAGGATAACAAACACCGGTGGGGGCCTAAAACAATATATGTGGGACTGCCTTTGTAATAAGACAATCATAGTAAAATTAGCTAAGACTTCTAGTGTATTTACACACCTTGATTGCCGCTTTTGCTTTTTGGGGTCTTATTTTAGCTATTGTGTCACCGCTTTGAAAGATAAGAGCGAGTAGAACCAGGCCAGAGCCAATGAATGAGTAGTTAAGTAGTAGATAGAGCATTACACACTTTGACACAGTAATCACTCTGTTTGGGCTACCTTTATGTATTAAAGAAAAGTCATGGTGCGTTCATGGTCATGTTGGAATTTGGATGTGTTTTAGGGATTGGCTGATGTGTTTTTTCAGGGGAAAATCTTTATGTCAAAGTTTATTTCAACCACTGCTGGGATATACAGTAATTAAGTACAGCTCTCTCAACTTTTTTTTTTTACCTAAGTACAATTTCGAGGTACTTGTACTTCATATTTCCACTCCACTACATTTTAGAGCAGATGTTGTACTTTCAGCTCCTCCGCATTTATTCGATAACTTAAGTAAACGAGTTACTTTCCAGATTCAGACCATTAACACAGAATACAAATACCATTTATAAATTATATATTAGTGCTATTTATAACAATTATCTTGAATTACTTTATTTTATAAGCAACAGGGTAAAAAAAAACACAAACAACAACAGCTGATTTAAAAAAAATTCGATCCAATAATTGGCTGTGGTGATAATCTGTCTATTCTTAGTGTTTGTACACATGCAGCTTTGTCTTGTCTCTCGTCCAAGAACGCTGTGTCAGGGATTTGAAGTGTTTTGGCAGCAGTGGGAAACCTGTCCTTCTAGGAACTGTGTGTGACACTGGAGCACAAGGATGTGATGTTTACCTGTGTTTGAGCAGGTTGTGGCTCGCCTGTTTGTGAGTGGGTGTAGAAACGCGTGCCCTGCCCCTGAGGGATGACGAACACACATTCCATTTAGTGATTGAAATTGCGAAGCACTCCGGTAATTTGACTTACGTATGTTTTTTTTTTGTTGTTGCATAGACTGACTGAAATGTACACGAGTAAATGATCAGTGTTCATACTTAGCTGAAACTGCTTTAACGGATTCTGCCTTCAGTCGTGAAGCTCCTCTGTTGAGTTCTAACACAAGAAGCATTGACTTAGCTGCAGCTAGTTACACACTCATTTTTGGGTTGTGGTATTACAGCAGGTTTTGTGTATCAAGGCTGCACTGTCATTCTGTAACAGGAATTAACTGGGACATATTTATTTTCGTAGCTATCCTGATATTTTGTTTGTTTTTCCATTGGTCTTCCGATAATGAATGAGGTTCTTTGCAACCCATCCTTTCAGCATTTAGATGTTCTGCAAGAACCAAACTGTTCCCCTTAGGTTAGGCCAAGTATAAACCACATAGGTTTTTTTTAAATAAATTTCACAACCTTTAAGCTTGTGCCTGCAATGTCGACATGCTTACTTGGCCAATCTATCTCTTGATTCTCTCATTACGAAGTATCATCAGGTTACATTAATCAGGATTACTCGGCAGCAGCAGTAAGGTTTGCTTGGCAGATTATCCTAGTTTGCATTGGCCCTCCGAGCTGGTTACATGACTCTGTGTGTGTGTGTGTGTGTGTGTGTGTGTGTGTGTGTGTGTGTGTGTGTGTGTGTGTGTGTGTGTGTGTGTGTGTGTGTGTGTGTGTGTGTGCGCGCGTGTGTGTGTGTGTCTGCCCCTTGAGATGGTGTTTTTAGAATGTTCTATTTCTACATTACTGTGTATGTGTGTGTCAGCAGTGTATGTGAGGGACTGCGAGGGGAGAAATCAACTGTAAAACAATCAGCATTAATGCTCCAATAGCTCGTAGCACATAGAAGAAGATGGGGAGGAGAGAGTGGAAATGCAAATCTATTGTGCCGAGAATCACATGCATACAAACCCTGATAATAAAAAGAGCAGGAATCTATAGTGTTTCTCATGTTGGATCAATTCAAAGACTGTCCGATTTTAAATGAACACAATACACTGAAAGCTTCAATTTGCATTATTAACAAGCTAGACCTTTCCCCCACTGCAAAGTCTCCATATCTTGCATTGAGCTATAACTTGCTTATGCTATAAAGCAAAGCAAAATACAACCACACGTTAGACTTGGACTTTTAAGAGGGCAGAAATAATCTCTGCAGCGCTGCCACTGCCTTCTGCCACGTTTTCATTGACGGCAGACAAACCCACGGTCCAAGCTGTGCCGGTTCACCTGCGTCTAGGCTGTTGCTACCTTTGTTTGACTCTGGACATTATTTACCTGAAGTTTTTCTATCCGCCTTAATCAAACATGGTTTGAACGAGTACTGACATCAGGGAACACACACCTCAGCTAATGCCAAACAGTACACAGTATTTATTCTTATGAAAATAGATGAGTTTCCACAATAAAAATGTAGATGCATCTATACAGAAAAGATGGAGAACGCTCTGAGCCTTCTGCATTTGAAGATTCCAAACATTTTAATGTTGATGACCTGACTTTATTCTGACCTGCCTCATGACAAATTAAGTTATACAACCTAACTCTGTGGAAATCTACTCCTAGCATTTATCATGGTTATCATCAGTAGGTTATGAGTTATGGAAAATCATAGTTGTGTTGATAATAGTGGATCTGAATCTATTTTTTGTATGGATATGTTTTGCTTCAGAGATACATTCAATCCATTTGAATGCATCTGCATCATCTCGGCTACATTTTGGTGGCAGTCCTATGTCTCTACCCTTCTCTGTTACCGTACTGTGTCTGTTTGTTGGTTGGTTGGTTGGTTTGTTCATAACCTCCAGGCTATAAATTAAATTTTTTCTTATGGTTTATCATTGAACTGGTGTCCGTTTCATCCCCGCCTCTAACTGTTATTGCTTTTTTTACCCACTGAAGCATTTTTTATGTTTGAACGCACGGTTTTCGTCAAAAGTTGTCCATTGTGAAGCATCACCTGGTGCAAAGCACAGAAACCTGTGCTATAAATCTTTCTCTTCCACTTTTGTCAAGTCCTGCCTTGAAATGGCTTCTTCAAGGGAAGAAAAAAACCTGACAGTGTCATCATCACTCATCAGATTTTTTCTTCTTTTGTCTTCTCCTCACAAAACCATTTTAATTGTCTAACAAATGGCAAGAACTGACAGTGACCGCCCCTTTCCTCAAGGTAAAGTCATTTTATCTGTTCAGTGAGGAAGGAAACAGACAGAAAACGAGGGAGGAAGCACACAAAGGAAGGACGTTATTTAGAAGAGAGAGCTTGAATTTGGCCAGGCTGTGTGTTTTTCCTCTGCTGCAGTTCCACTCTGAGGCTTCGGTTAGGAGATGTTAAAAATAAGAGCCTTGTTCCACAACCCTCTACTTATTCCGGCTTCTCAGAAGTCAAAATAGTTATGGCAGAGTCATGCTGTCTATATAAACTGTGAGAGGTCTGAGGTGTGTGTGTTGTTGTATTTTTTTAAGGGTACTTTGTGTTCCATAGCATCCTGTGTGTATTTTCAGGCTCAGGTGGCGTTCCTACAGGGTGAGAGGAAAGGGCAGGAGAATATGAAACAGGACCTGGTGAGGCGGATCAAAATGCTGGAGTATGCCCTCAAACAAGAGAGGTAAGGCAAATGTCCCTGCGTCTTCGAGTCTTCTGCCCATTCAGCCCTCTGATGTTGTGTTTTGAATGCTTTCAGAATAGTGATTTGACAGTGACAGATTTTCTTGCATTTGCTTGAAATGCTGCCCTCTTATGGTCTTTTATGGGGTTGCAGGGCAAAGCACCAGAAGCTGAAGACAGGAAACGACCAGAGTCCAGGAGAAAAGAAGCCAGAGATAGAGGCAGACCAACGTATGGTTAATCAAGCCCATATAATTCTATTTGGAAATATTATATCATCCACTGCTGTTGCTTCTTTTAATGCTGATTTTGTGTCAGAGCAACTCAAAAGTTTGTTTCTCTGCTCATGCCTTGCAGTTGCTTTACTGTTGACCAATCTTTCTTCTGTAGTTCCCAACGGGCCAGCTGAGTCAGACTCTGAGCCAGCCAATCAGATGTCCTGGAAGGAGGGACGTCAGCTACTACGCAAGTAAGGACGCTCCATCATTATCTCAGTATCATACTAATGTGTTCAATCAGTACGTTGTCATTGGTCTTAATGTAATCTACAACCCCATCTCCAGAAAAGTTGGAACGCTGTGTAAAATGTAAGTAGAAACAGAATGTGATTGATGTGCAAAACATTGAAACCCCATATTTAATTGAAAATAGCACAAAGACAACATATCAGATGTTGAAATTGAGAAAATTCATTGTGTTTTGAAAATCATATGCCCATTTTGAATTTGATGCCAGCAACACATTTCAAAAAAATTGGGACAATGGCAACAAAAGACTGGAAAAGTTGAGAAGTGCTTCCACCTGGTGGAACATCTCAAAATTAATGAGGTTAACTGGCAACAGGTTAGTAACATGATTGGGTATAAAAAGAGCATCCAGAGAGGCTGAGTCTGTCTGAAGTAAAGATGGGGAAGGATTCACTCTGTCAAAGACTACGCTGGCAAATAGTGCAACAGATTTAGAATAATGTTTCTCAATGTAACATTGCAAAGAATTTGGGGATTTCATCGTCAACAGTAACAGTATCATTAAAAGATTCAGAGAATCTGAAAAAATCTCTGTACTCAAGGGACGAGGCCTAAAATCAATACTGGATGGCCGTGATCTTCAGGCCCTCAGACGGCACTGCATTAAAAACAGACAGGATTCTGTACATCACTGTATTAAAAACAGACAGGATTCTGTAGTGGACATCACTGCATTAAAAACAGACAGGATTCTGTAGTGGACATCACTGTATTAAAAACAGACAGGATTCTGTACATCACTGTATTAAAAACAGACAGGATTCTGTAGTGGACATCACTGCATTAAAAACAGACAGGATTCTGTAGTGGACATCGCTGCATTAAAAACAGACAGGATTCTGTAGTGGACATCACTGCATTAAAAACAGACAGGATTCTGTAGTGGACATCGCTGCATTAAAAACAGACAGGATTCTGTAGTGGACATCACTGCATTAAAAACAGACAGGATTCTGTAGTGGACATCGCTACATTAAAAACAGACAGGATTCTGTAGTGGACATCGCTGCATTAAAAACAGACAGGATTCTGTAGTGACATCACTGTATTAAAAACAGACAGGATTCTGTAGTGGACATCACTGTATTAAAAACAGACAGGATTCTGTAGTGGACATCACTACATTAAAAACAGACAGGATTCTGTAGTGGACATCACTGTATTAAAAACAGACAGGATTCTGTAGTGGACATCACTGTATTAAAAACAGACAGGATTCTGTAGTGGACATCACTGCATTAAAAAACAGACAGGATTCTGTAGTGGACATCGCTGCATTAAAAACAGACAGGATTATGTAGTGGACATCACTGCATTAAAAACAGACAGGATTCTGTAGTGGACATCACTGCATTAAAAACAGACAGGATTCTGTAGTGGACATCACTGCATTAAAAACAGACAGGATTCTGTAGTGGACATCACTGTATTAAAAACAGACAGGATTCTGTAGTGGACATCACTGCATTAAAAACAGACAGGATTCTGTAGTGGACATCACTGTATTAAAAACAGACAGGATTCTGTAGTGGACATCACTGCATTAAAAACAGACAGGATTCTGTAGTGGACATCACTGCATTAAAAACAGACTGTATCCACAAATGACAGCTGAAACTCTACCATGCAAAGAGGAAACCGTATATAAACCAGATCCAGAAACGCTGCCGCCTTCACTGGACCTGAGCTCATTTAAGATGGACTGAGGTGAAGTGGAAAACTGTCCTGTGGTCTGACGAGTCAACATTTGAAATTCTTTTTGGAAATCATGGACGCCGTGTCCTCCAGGCTAAAGAGGAGAGGGACCATCCAGCTTGTTATCAGTGCACAGTTAAAAAGCCAGCATCTGTGATGGTATGAGGGTGCATTAGTGCACACGGCATGGGTAACCTGCACATTTGTGAAGGCACCATTAATGCTGAACGATATAAACAGGTTTTGGAGCAACATATGCTGCCAAGTAGACAACGTCTTTTTCAGGGAAGGCCTTGCTTATTTCAACAAGACAATGTCAAACCACATTCTGCACGTATTACAACAGCATGGCTCCATAGTAAAAGAGTCTGGGTGCTAAACTGACCTGCCTGCTGTCCCGACTTGTCACCCATTGAAAATGTTTGGTGTTGTCAAAAGAAGACGTGATGCAACACAGTGGTAAACATGACCCTGTCTCAACTTTTTTGAAACTTCTTACTGGCATCAAATTCTAAATGAGGATGTCAAAAACAATTAAATTTTTCTGTTTCAACATTTGAAATGTTGTCTTTGTGCTGTTTTCAATTACATATGGGGTTTCAGTGATTTGCAAATCATTACATACTGTTTTTATTTACATTTTACACAGTGTCTCTACTTTTTTGGAAATGGGTTTGTAGATTAGAAGGATTTCTTTATATGGTTCTTGATATGTATATACTGTATTTATGCATGTTTTTCCTGTGAATATAGATATCTTGAGGAAGTGGGATATTCAGACACCATCCTGGACATGCGGTCTAAACGTGTGCGGTCCCTGCTTGGGCGGAGCAGCCCAGAGGCTAATGGTCCGCCGCCGAGCGAAACCTGTTCCGAGCCGGAGCCTCGGGCAGGTGGAGAGTCGTTGTTGGTCAGACAGATAGAGGAACAAATCAAGAGGTGAGACTGAAGCAGATTCCCTCCTTCTGTCTGCTGTTGCTGTGCTGAAAAGAATAGTGATGCAAAAAATACACAAAACTTTGCACGAGTGAAACCAAAGATTGTCTTTGTTTTAAGTTGTTATTCTCCTCTTGAACAGATTATTATTAGTATGAACTTTCCATACCTTTTGTACCGCTATTGTGGTATAGTGGACCAGGTCAAGAGGTAATGCACACACCAGCTGACAAAGACCTCTCTCACAAAGCTGTGTAGAATTTGATGTAGTCTTTATCATGATTGTAATCAGGGTAATTTGTGGGTCAGGTCATGTTGCAAACTCCAACAAAACCAGTTCAACCAAAGTATTGCACATATACAGTACTGCACTTTTTCTTTGTCATAATTTATTGGTGTGTATAACATTGTTTTAAGCAGAGTACAAATTTGATCTACTACACAGAAAATGTGCAGGTGACTCCAGTCAGGGGTAACACAGGTTAACTTATTTTACTCACCACAGTGTTCACAACAGACAATTAACCTGAGTTGTAAGGTAAGTCGGTTTCGTGAATTGCACCCATGTGCATTTCTCTGTATGAGCAGAATTGTGTTGACAATGAAACAATAGGAAATCCTGATCTGAAAATCCAGTAGAACAAGTTGCAAAAAAGAGAGGGCAGTCAGGTTGTCACTGCTCAGAAATGATACCGTATTAACCTCTCAGACATTTGCATGTTTTGCTATGTAAAAATGAAAACTGTTAGGAAAATTAAGCTTTGAATAGGAAAACTTAAAAAATAAATTAAAAAAAGCATACACACACCCATAAAGCTCTTAATTTTGTATTCATTAAACTTAAGGATAATAAAAAATGGCTATACTATGAAATAGTATTTAAAAATTGAAATAATATGGTACAATACAGTATAATTGAGGTCATCCGGCCTCACTCTGTTTGTCTTCTGTATTTGTAGGAACGCGGGCAAAGAAAGCTCTAAGGAACGTCTGGGTAGCTCGGTGCTCGATAAGATTCCCTTCCTCCATGGCTGTGAGGACGACGATGAAGACGACAGCGACGAGGAAGATGACTTTCAGGGCATAGCCACCGACTGCATCGACGGACCCCGCAAGAACAAGAAGTCTCGTATAAAGGTGTGATCAGCAATTTAGAGATGAAATGATGCAGAACAATAACGAATCCCATGCATGACATAAGTTTCTCTGATCTGTTCTCGGTGAGTCCAGATGGGTTCGGAGCCCATGACCACAGACCTTGACCCCGAGGATGAGGAGGACGAAGACGACTCAGAAGACGCCCTCAGTGAATTTGACTTCTTGGGCTCGGGGGAGGACGGGGAGGGGGCGGGAGAGGCCCGGATCTCAGGGGACGGCCGGGAGTTAGGTACGATGTTTTCCATAGCAACACCCATCAGCACCTTCACTACCACCAGTGTATCTGGTACCTCTTTTTCCAACCACCTGTCTCTTTGTCTGTGACTCTTTACTGTTGTTTGGCCGTCATCTCTGACTGTCGATGTACTTTTTGTTGGTCTGGGTTCATTTCAGAAGATTGTCTCACATGCTTCTCTTTTTGATTCATCCAGATTTGACTCTTTTTAGTCATCTTTACTCTGTGTGCTTTTTCTGAATGAAGTCTTTGCTTTTTGCCTCTGTTACCATTCCTCTGCTTCACTGCATGACTGGATGTTTTGTGTCTCTCTCCTCGTGCCGGGTTCAGAGAACCGCAGGAACAAGTTACAAGGCATGATGTCGGACTTCCCCCCTAAACCCACCCCGCCCCCCTCTATATCGGGACAGGCTCGCTCCGGGGAAGGTAAGGCTTGCCCACCTCATAGAAACACATATACTATCCTCTCCCAGTGCATGGCTTGAATCTCAAATTTAGATCCTGTCATGTCTCAAATTTGTTCCATTTTATACCCTGCGTAGGGGTATATAAAAAAGTTATTCCTACACCTATAAATATTTCCTCTGGTACACTGTGTGGGAGTAAGGGAACAGGATGAATGGACTCATGCCAGCTGAAAAGAGTCTTTGCTATAGTTTACATTTACATTTTTAAACTTGAAGGCTGTATTTATAGGACCATGATGTTGTGCTAAGACGCTGCAGTAGCTCTTGTTCTTTTCTACCTACAACCTGCAGGTGGCGCCCTGGGTTTCTCATCTGACGTCTTCATTATGGATGCCGTTGGAGGAGGGGACATGAACCTGGGCGAGCTGGCTGATCTCACTGTTGCCAATGACAACGATCTCTCCATGGATGTAAATATGCTCTTTACAACACACAGATATAATCCAACTGACACGTGCACACTCAAAATGTGAGAATCTTGACTTAAATGTGTTTCCTGTCAGATGCAGGACAACCGAGAGGAGTTCAAAAAGACGTGGAACCCCCGTTTTACACTACGCAGCCACTTCGACGCCATTCGAGCTTTGACCTTTCACCCCAGCCAAGCAGTGCTGCTCACAGGCTCAGAGGATGGAACACTAAAACTCTGGAACCTCAACAAGGCCATGCACTCGAAAAAGTAAGAACTGGTACATCCATGGGGAGTTTAATAAGGAAAATGGATGATTAATTCATTCATCACTTCTTATAGCTCATCCCAAATTAGCAATAGTGCAGATAACCAAGAATAAAACTAAAATAAATATATAATATAATTAATAGACCTAGGAATTATATTTTAAAGACTATGTCCCTCCTCAGGAATGCAGCGTTGGATGTTGAGCCCATCTACACATTCAGAGCACACAGGTGAGTTGAGTCTGAGGCACCTGCTTCATTCATTCATCGAAAAACCGATCGTTGAATGAAATACAAATACAAATCCATGCTTTGTGAGCAAACCTGCTGCTGACATTACAATCACTGATCTCCCTCTCTCTGTTTGAGCAGTGGAGCTGTTCTGTCGCTGACCATGGGCGAGGATGGAGACTCATGCTACAGCGGCGGCCTAGATGGAACTGTCAGATGTTGGAAGATGCCAGACCTCAATGTGGATCCTTACGATAACTATGGTCAGTCATCATGAGCTGCCAGAGTATTTAGCAGTCACAAAGCAAAGACATCTTACTGTTTTTGGTTGATTTGTATTGCTTGTCCCTCCAGATCCGGGCATAGAGAGCAGCGTGCTCGCAGGCCACGAGGACAGCGTGTGGGGTTTAACTTACTCTGCAGTCCACCATCGTCTCGCCTCGTGCTCAGCCGACGGCACCATTCGCATCTGGGACCCACAGAACTCCTCTCCCTGTCTGTCTGTCTTCAACAAGGAGAGAGGTAGAACATCTCTGTTGAGAATTTGCTTTTGAGCTTTTTATTGTGTCCACGCCACACATCTTCACCATCTCCTGCGTTCTCCCAGAGCACGGCACGCCTACCTCAGTGGCCTTTGTGGCCACTGACCCCAACCAGGTTGTGGTATCCTTCGACGGCGGCGAGGCGCTGCTTTACGACCTCAATACAGAGCAGAGCACCATTGCACTAGAGGCGCAGACCAAGGATGGTATGTTCTGTTTGTAATAGATGAATTTCTAGGACAAGTAATATCACACATTCAGAGATGAGTTAAAAAATATCTACTGAGATTAACAGATGAAACATGTTAGATTAAAACGGAGATCTTCTTTTGCAGGCAGTGAGCTGATCAACCGTGTGGTCAGTCACCCATCTGAGCCTGTGTCCATCACTGCACATGAGAACCGCACCATCCGCTTCCTAGACAACAAGACAGGCATGTGCAGGAGGGACTTCATCTGTCTTCACTTCATTTCCTCTGTAGACTCCCCCCCCCCCGAAATATAAATTCATTTAATTAAGCCTGTGTTTTTGTGTTTTTCCAGGTAAAGTTGTTCATTCTATGGTGGCTCACCTGGATGCAGTCACCTGTCTTACCACAGACCCTAAAGGCACTTACCTCATCTCCGGCAGTGAGTACCACTCAGCTTTACTACATCCAAATATAACTCAGCATAAATAGTCAGGCTTACTCTTCACGTCCCCAGAGAGATTTAAGCAGCAACAGTTTTTTTTATTATATTGCCCCTGTTCTCTATACAAGTGGATATTGCTGCTGAGTCAAGTTTGACTCAGAGTTTTAAAATTAAATGCCGATCCAGTCTGGTGTTTGATTTCGGAAATTTTCACTCCTGCTCAAACCTACTTGACTTCTTGATGTTGTTGTTGACCTCCTTCACACCCACCCTCTGCCTCTTGCAGGCCATGACTGCTCAGTGCGCCTGTGGATGCTGGACAACAGGACATGCGTGCAGGAGATCACGGCCCACAGGAAGAAGCACGACGAGGCCATTCATGATGTGGCCTTCCACCCTTCGCAGCCCTTCATCGCCAGCGCCGGAGCAGATGCACTCGCTAAGATCTTTGTCTGACAGCACTGACGTCATTCTGGTGAGTTCATTTACTATTGACCACACACAGGCAGATGCAGACCAGTGTGAGTCCATCAAGATTAAACAAGCTGCAGAACTTTTCACGTTACTGTCTAATCTTTACAAGAAATACAATATCTAATCTTAAAGAGGACACAGCACCATTTTTACACATAAAGATCAGTTACCTCATCATGGTTAGTACTCTTAGACAGAAAGCTGCATCATGTTCTCCGTAGCTCAGAATGGAGCCATCCAAAGTCTGGGAAAATAATATTACTACAATTTATTATCATCGGGGATGATGAAGTGAAACGAAATGAAAAACTGTTGAGTTGCAGTTTGGAAATTGTAGAAATGAGTGTTTTTGAAGTTTGACTCATACTTGAAGTCAGGATTTCTTGGCCTCTGCTGCTTCTCTTTCCACCAATCATTTAAAAAAAAAATCTTTCCCTTGAAAGTCAGTCATTGTTTTGAAAGTGCAATACTAAATTTCTTTTAATGGAGTGCAGCTTTATTCCAAGAGAGATCTACGGCTGACCTCAAAACATTCCCTCTTTAATAAACTTATTAGAATGGTTATTTTTATTATTATCCCCTGTGCTGTCAAACCTAGTTTTGTTTTTATGCCGCTGCCAAAGGGAGTGTATAGGATCAGGTTAGGGTCTACCCACATCTCCTTAAAACTGCTCAACAGAATTCAATGAAATTTCACACCTGCTTTAGGTGCTTTACATTTCATTGGTTTCTTTTATTTGCTTTTCTTTTGTTTGTTTTACATTTTTAGGCATATTTGAACTTTTCATTTCATTTAGCTTACATTCAGATTTTCTAGTTTCATCTTAAATTGTCCAATTTCGAATTCTTAAATGGCTACTTTTTCGTTTCCTTTGGGAAAACCTAAATTTCCAAATATCATTTTTGATTTTTTTTGTGACTTATTTTATGCTGTGGATGAGCTTGTTGTTTTTCTTAACTTTGTTTACCTTCTTTTCTTTTCTAGAGTCCAACAGAAACATCTGGGCCAAAAGAGACCGAAGACTGCAGCGGACAAATTTCACCACACACACTTGTCCTGCACCCCACTGGCTGGGTCATTGCCACAGGGCGTCACCATCCCTCACTCTCCCTCACTGTTGTCTGACGCCTCAGTGACTTCTTGTAATACTAATCACACTGCTTTTTTATAACTTTAAATCTCGGCTGCTCCGTTTTCAAACAACCTTGTCTGGAGTAACACTTTTATACACTACAACATGCTTTTCGGCTTTATTTTCAGTCTACAAACTATTAGAAAGTGTGTAATTGTCTGCAGGAACTTGCTGACGCACTACTCGCATTTCACGGACTATCACCACGGAAACATTTGCTTTGCACGGTGCACACAAACGCATCACCACATTTCATTTAAAATATCTTTTTTAAACAGTTAACAAGCTGCTTGTGGCTAGCATACATGCGAACCATGCAGGACTAAAAACGGTAACCTTCCCTAGATAACGTCGTCAGAGAAGACCTGACCAACCTCTTCATCGGGAATCAATGCATCATATTCCAAAGACTTCAGGTGGTGTGTGTGAAATTTTGAGGTTGGAGAATGTTAAACTCGGGTGTGTGTGATGCGAGGAGGCATTAGACGGTCACTAAGCAGTGGAGCAAATAGCTTTAATTTCGACTTAACGGCCAAGACTCTTCGTCTGTCTGAGTATTAAAGTGTCCCTGTGATTGTGTGTGAGAGTAAATGTCACTCTGCTGTACAAGATCATTGAACACACGTCATGTCATGTCCATCATGTCAGTCACGATCCATTTGCACAGATGTACAGATGGAGCTCAGCTCACACCGCATCCAGCAGCTACACATGGAGATCTGGAGAGCGCAGTTTAAGGCCATAGACGACAAGGATGTGAGGCCAGTCTGTGTGCGCTCAACAAATGATGCAGACTGTGTCATTTGGTGCTTTTTACTGTACAGAAGTGTGTGTATGTGCGTGTGTGTGTGTGCACTAGTCAAATCACAGTGCTATGAAAGACTTTGTCAGTTTTGAGTCAGAATCAGGGATCAGGTCTGTGTGTGTGTGTGTGTGTGTGTAAAAGACCTACATAGAACGAATCGATTGAAATGAAAGAATCATTAACTGTGGTTGCATTTCATTAGAGAGACGTGAATAATGGTGGTCTTGTGGTTTCAGGCTTGTGTGCACAGAGCTGATGGTCATTCTATTACAGCGAGGACTATCCGACCATCCGGACTGAAAAGGTTTCCTCAGACGAGAGCAGCTCAGATCAGCTTTACATTTCATCCTGTAGTCAGTCGGTGGTGCTCGGCTTCCGGCTCCTTATTTATTGAGGCTTCACAAAAACATTGACGCACGATTATTGTGTGTCGAGATTTCCCTTTCCCTTTTTTTGTCGTGCATCAGTTGCACAGTAGCACATTACCCCGAGATCTAACTACGCGGGGCTCCTCTTTCTGAAATGGGGGTTGATTTTAAGAGGTTTGGGTGTCAGTTGTTATTACCTCACCTCACATCTATCTGAATCTGGCTTGCATTTATTCTCATAAGTGCAGCGACGCATTTGTTTGAATGTTCCGCTTCAACAGTTGACCTGATTTAAAAGTACTTAACTGTTAATTTTCATCTTATTGGCTTGAGAGAAGTGATAGGTGATCAAATCTGGTGTGAAGTCAGTTGGTTAAGGGGCACCCTCCTTTCTCCTCATGATTACAGGATCACACTGTAGCTCAAAGGCCAGATCTAAGGGTTCAGAGCAGCCTATAGAGGTAAACACTTCCTCATCACTACAGCACTAACGTTCACAGTTCCTTTTGTTTCTGAAACAGGGTGTAGGCTATCGTCTGAAATCAAAGAGAACAACTACATCATTGTGCTGCTGCTGTCTATCATGTCCTGTTTTCTTATTGAACTATTTGGCTTCCCTTTGCACTACATCTAATAGTGGATGCTTTTGGCGAGGAGTGGTTGCAGACAGGGTGCAGATCATCTTTTATTATTTCTTATACAATCTGCAGTAAATGCTACAATGATGGAACCTGCTCTGGTTCACAGTTAGTTGATGGTGAGAATTACTGAAGACCATGCTGATACTTTTTTTTCATTACTGCGAATTTTACCCCCACCGAGAATAAAGACAAATCATTGTGACACATCAAAGAAGAAGAAATCACAACAGTGGTTGTAAATGATGACTAGAGATGCCATTATGTGCTGTAAATGTCCATCATTTCCTCGTTTTCTTTCTTGCATCTCTTTTCTTTGATTATGATTATTAGGGTGTAAGAGTACAGTATTATCATAAGTGAATCATTCCTCTTTGCTAGGCATAGAACTTGCTTGTGATTGATAATGGAAATGTATAGCTTGTAAAAAAAAACAAAAAACAAATTAAAAAACATGAAAAATATAGAAAATGAGTTTAAAAAAATCTGTTACCTGTCAGAGGCCAAGGTAAAGGACTCTCATTTCTTTGTGTTTTTATTTTTTTATTAGCAATTTATCACTGTGTGATATTTTGTACATCATATTAAGCTGTATTCAAACTACTTCCTCCAACTACAAGGGATAAGAGACCTGCTTTCTATTAATTTTGTTTTATTATATATTTTTGGACTGCATTCTAGCTTGTATCAAACAACTTTCTCTTTTTGTTTACGGGTCCCCTGTTGTATGTCATAAAGGAAGAAAAGAAATGAAGATTTTGTACAGTGAGTTGAGTGTGTTTGTGTTGTCTTTCCTGCCCTCTGGTAAGGGATACAAAACTTGCAGGAACAGTAGTTTGGCTCAGGTGTCAAGGAGGGTGATAGGCAGACATGTTGGCTTTCCAAAGGTGATTTTTTATTTACAGTGGTCACCATTGTACGTGGAACACAGGTAAAACACAAAGAAAAGAAAAAGAAATAGTCTCATAAATTAGACTAAAATAATCTTACAACTCAAATTTAAGGCACGTGTTCATGGCAGGACATCCTCTCCGTATTCTCTTAACTCTTTATATAGGGTGTTCAATTCACACCTGAGACTTCTTCAGCCAATAGCATAATCAAAAAAGGTACATGTTACAATACCTTTAACAAAAGGAAAGAACGTACTACTACTGGACATTTTAGAGGCAACTTTCATTATTAAATGTCACTTAAAAAGGGAAATAATCCTGACAGAAAAAACTTCACATTCATCATCATGTTGTACTGTCACGAAACCCTCCACTTGGTTTGGCCCAGTGATGTCACCTCTTACATCACCAACACTATAAAAACGAGCGCAAACCTCCGCCAAGGCCCTTTAAAAAATTCCCGCATCCAGCTCCTGATCCGGATCATCACCAAAATGTAATCGCCTCTAGGATATGCTGGGGTCCATCTTTGGTGAAAATTTCTTGCAGATCCGTCCATTAGTTTTTGCGTAATCCTGCTAACAAACAAACAAACCAAACCGATCACATAACCTCCTTCGAAGAGGTAATCAGGAAATGCTGGGCGGTTCCTTCTAGTAATTGAAAGTCTGTTTGCTTTAACTTAGTCATATGCATTGATGTGAGGTGTGACTTAATACCAACAACAACAAACCCAGGATAGTAAGTGAAGCACTGTTACTCTAGCAATGGTAATTTACAGCAAAATGAACATATGTAAAAATAATATGGTGTAATGTGAA
>CM075192.1:9911407-10033907 GCA_037577475.1 Chaunax sp. Z400 | reverse complement strand
AAGTGGCCTGTGTTGCTCCCAGAGAGTGCTACCAGTGCTACTACTTAAATAATGCTATTTCACAACAAATTGCAGCAGCAAAAAAATTTCTATCGACTGATATTTACTGTATCAACCCATTATATTGAAAACATAATGAAAGTTGACAGACAAAACATTTTGTCCCTATAAACATTTATTTCTAAGGCTTTAGCTCCATAAAGCCCCATTCATTCTGGACTACCTAACCAGCGGCCCCTACACATCCGGAGGTTCTGAGAGTGGACTATCTCTGAAATATTAAAATATCTCTAGTAAAATGTCAACAAAGCAGTCCAATGGCCTCATCTTTATGTGGACATGAAATATTTAATATCACATTTTTCATCTCCCTCCTGTGGCGGAGAGTATTCACAGCAGCTGTCATATTGAGGTCTCTTGTCAAATCAGCATTTGTTTTAATGAACTGTAAATTGCTCGAGGCTCTCCTTACAGGGGACAGGAATGATTTCATTCCCAGAGGACGAAGGTCAGGTGAAGATGATGAACCTAATGTGTTTGTAGAGAGTTCCAGCATTACTATCCAAAGGTAGGGAGTCACTCTTCTCATCTGCTTGCTTTCTGTGCAAGATCATAATAGTGGTGCAGAGTCTCACAGCATATAGCATATATCCCGGTGTGTGCAAAGTACACAAAGTACAATACCACCCCTCTGGCCATGAGGTTTGTCTGTTTAAAATGCAAAAAAAAAAGAAAACGAAAGGTGTTACAGAGGAAAAATCAGGCAGGAAACATGGCATCACAGAGAGGGGCAGAAAGGGGCAACAGGAGGAAAAGATGGAGGGGCTTCTGAGCACAGAGCTGCCCCCCTCAGGCAATGTAAGGGGATCTTAATGACGTCAGCTCAGGGAGGGAGCAAACAAGACAGATAACCTCAAACCAAGGAGGGGAGAGAGAAAGAGGAAAGGGGGGGAGGGAGAAGCTTGGCGGAAGGGAGTCTATTGGCTTCAGGCTGTGTCAGTCACTTCACTTCCTCCTTGGCTGTGGCAGAAGCACAGAGGAGAGGGGAGGAGGGAGGAGGGGGAGAGGGAGGCACGCTCACACTGCTCTCTCTCTCTCTCTCTCTCTCTCTCTCTCTGTGCTTTCTCTCAAAAAGACTGAGCTGGGGCTGAAACTGAAACAAGGCAAGACCGTAAAAACAGTTCAGTCTGTGGCTCGCCTTCATTCTCACTGTTTCCTGTTGAAGGAGGCCATTTTGAAGCTCAGCTTGGAGAAGAGCACCAAAAAGTTTGTTTTTGTTTTTTTTCTCCCGCCACGGGCTCGGGGAGTTTCACAATCAGGCTTGGACTTTCTCCTCGGCAGGGAAACTTCTTTGGACAAGAGAGGTGAGAGAGGGAAGGAGCAGGAGGAGGAGGAGGAGGAGGGTAGTTTCACCTTCCTCAGTGAGGTTTTCCTGTATGAGTCTCTCACACACGTTGCCTTTACTTGTCATGCCTAGAAAATAACAGGAGCCGAGAGAAGAAGTGGCTTGAAGGAGGAAAAGCCCCACTTCCTGGATCAGGATTTCTTCCTTGATCCACTGGGGGGGGGTGAACACAGGACGCAGAGGAACCCGGGACTCTCTGCCCAGTGTGTGTACCCCTATCTCCTCAGATAGATTTAATGACTGTGGGTTTTCTGAGAACTCTAGACTGCAGTTTGGCGTGTGCTTCAAGCTGAATGGCCAATGCTAGCCCTTGTATGCCCTCAGGGGCCATGGCTCAGGTCTTCTTCCCCCCTGGGGGCTCCTCACCACCTGGCTCCACCGTGATGCAGCAAGGGACTCCCATATCCATGCCCTCTTTGCCCACTCAGGGCGGTTTTCCTGTGATGGACCTGACACCAGGGCAGGGTCCTGGTGGGGCTGGGATGCCCTCGCTGCCTCCCACCCCAGCAGGGGTGTCCTTCATCATCCAGATCGGCCTAACCAGAGAATCTGTATTCATGCCCCAGACTGCTGACTTGGCCTATGTGAAACAAATGGCCTGCTCCATTGTCGACACCAAGGTAAGAAATGTGTGTGTGTGTGTGTGTGCGAGCTGTAGGTGTGTAAATTGGGTGTCTGCTTTCTCCAGGTGAAAAGCTGTTTACACACATAGCTCTCATGCCACACTCTCATAAACATTTTCAAGCTGTTTGTCAGATGACCAGTTCGAACGCTTTCTTCTCTTCCGCTCTTTCTTTAGTGTCTGTCTTCTCCACAACCCTTTGTTTATTTACACTCTGCTCCTCCCTCGGGTGTGAAAGGGTTAAAAATGTGCCAGCAAAGTGAACAGACAAAGTGTGCAAAAGCATCAAAACTTTGCTCCTCTCTTATTACAGCAATTAGCATTTCCCCCCTCACACAGTTGGATTACAGCGCTGTGTAGTCAGGCTTTGTCATTCCACATTTAGCACAGCAGACTTGCAGAAGGATGTTTGAGACTGGGGCAGCTTCATGGAACACATGTGCCATACACGCCTCACCAATTTAAACGTAGGAATCAAATCATACTACTTGCAGCAAAATTGCACAGACAGAATTGCAAAAGTCTCTTTCACTTCTCAGTGTGAGATCGGAGGCTTGGCATTTTCTTCTTTGATTTCTTTCTTCTTCCTTTACCGGATCACTTTTAAATTCTAGCTTTGCATTAGAACGTATCGATCAGACAAGGTCATTAACCAGACATTGTGTCTTCAGTAAGCTGTCCAAACAATTAAGATGATTGTCAGTTTTTCACTCTGTCTAGAGAACACACTTTATGTGTGTGTCTATATCACTGTTTTCCTAATTAATCTTTCACATCTTTGAGTTTTAACTGGATGTTTTGACTTTTTTTTCTCTGCAGCAGCATCACATTAATGACTTTTCTATATGTTAGCACCATATTTAAAACGTAGCATTCATCATTCTAAATTTATCAGGTCATGGTCACAATTGACTGTGAAACATTTATAGAATTTCCAAGATCATAGCAGGCTGTCATTCAAATGATTTACAGACTTTACTTCACTGGTTCGCAGTATAAAGAAGGAGGAGGGTACTGGTATTCCAACACTAACTGGTGACACTTAACGTGAGTTCCTCTTGTACTAGGAAGTCTTTGTAAAAACCTATGGGAATAATAATGTCAAACAATATATATATATATATATATATATATATATATATATATATATATATATATATATATATATATATATATATATATATATATATATACACACAGTACCAGTCAATAGTTTGGACACAGTTTCCCATCCACTTGAATGGGAAACTGTGTCCAAATTTTCGACTGGTAGTGTATATATAATATCAAAACAAACATGCAGTGTTAGGTAGGTGGGAGAAGTTGTAACATCCTCTTTGAAACAGGAAACAAAGGGTCTTATGGGAAATAGACTCTTTATCTGAGAACACAGCACAATTTAATTTGGTTATATTGGGCAGCAAATTCTCACAATGACCATTTTACACATAGAAGAGACAGATGATTAAATCAGATTAAATCTACCATTTAAACTGGTCGATAAGAAGATCATTTCAACATCCCGCTCAAAGCAACTTTGTAAAAGAGCCAACAATCGAACTAATCCAGGAAACAGAGGTGTCTCTCTCCAGCCTTTACTCCTCCTGCTAATCTGTCTGTGTTTTCTCCTCCTATATGAGTGGGTTGCTGCCTTGTAATTGGTTTTAATTAGGTGAGATCGACCTGACGCTGCAACAAATCTCTGCTTGGGAATCAGTGATGTGGAATCAAGTCACAGGAGACACTTTGCACCTTGATTTGGACTTTAACACCAATAACTTAGACATGAGCCTTTTGATTTGAATAAAACTCGATACCTTCACCCATGACCAAAGATTGAAAAGTATGTTTTTAAAAAGAAGTGTGTCACAAATCTATTATTTTCCTTAATTTCCCAAATCAATTAACAACAACACCGCGGCTCCAAAGTGAACATTTGCCAAGAGCAAAGTGAGAGATTTACTCACTGATGGCCGAGTAAATCTTGGAGCGCTGTGTGTAAATGTTTACTCTGAACTAGTCTTTAAATTACTATGCTGAGAGTTATGACAAGTTTTGCATTCATTTATGGGTGCATTGCTTCTGTCGTTTGTCTCTGCCTGATTTAGGCACACACAAGGGAACATGGTCTTATGGTGCATTCAGGTGCACTTCATGGTGCACCCAGGTGCACCTTGTAAACTCTGAAATATGCAACAGTCTGTACAGCAAAAACATGGGTGCAGGCAAGGATTTCATGGTGCATTCAAGTGCATCGATGGCCACTTTGGTCATTTAAAAAGAAAAGTCTGTTTTTAAATTTGATGAAGAACAGCATGTCAGTTTTTTCTTTGTTGCATATTTTTTTTAAATATTCACAGAGAAACCAAACCTGTTTTCCAGTGTAATGTAAAAGAGGCTGTTATGATGAGTTTAGTTTCCCTTATGCCTTTTTGTGCTTTTCCAGTGATGTCATGAAATCCAAAGTTCCCTAAAATGTCCCAAAAGACCTCGAACACGTCGGTTTTGATCGGACAGTGATTTCTATGTTAAAAGCTTAAACCGCTCCATAAATCAAAGTTAACAAAAGACACACATCTTTTATGAGACTCTAATGTTGGTCGACTTTTTGTGGGTCACTATGATTAACCAGCATGTTAGATTTAGACTTTTTAGAAATACCTTTTGGTTGGTGAATCAGCATAGTGCATTATTGCATTGGTCAGAACTTTGTATGTTTAATACAATGACTTTAAACCTGGGCTCCGGTGACCCGCAGGGGGTCGCTGGGCGACTCCAAGGCATCCCCAGCAAAATGTTAGAATAATTTATTTCCATTATGATTCAACACAGTGACAGAATGTACATATATTTTGGTCTTGGGTTCTGTATTAAAACACTTTCCATATTAAAACATCTAAAGTTAAAATTCATTAGAGGGGGATCCTGGGACATAATGACAGCCCCCGGCCCAGTTTCTTATAGGGTAGTCGGTAGTTTGGTGAACTGTAGCAGAAGAAATTCCTGTTTGCTTTGCCCTCCACTCACATGTGTACATGTACATGTATGCGTGCGTCTTTGTGTGTGTGCATGGATATTTGGATAACTTCCCGTTAGCAGTGACATGCCGGTGTCAGGAAACACGTCGAAAGGTCAGTTTGACAAGCAGTAAGGTTGCAGTAAATAGAATGAATAAACTTGGCTGTGTCACAGCTGAGTATCGTGGAGATTCCAACATGTTAACACAACACCCATCTTTGACTTTAACATTTTCTGTATTTTTAGGCGGAGAGAGGAATGTTGATTGAATCTAAATGTTGGGTACCAGTTTGTGGTTCCTGCTCCACAGCATCTCATTTAGAAAAAAGATTCTCTAGTCAGCAAAACGAGAGAAATAAGCTTTCTTCTATGGTCTCACTGTCCCAGCAGCTGGAGAGTGACACAACTCACAGACGTTTACTTTACATTCGAGAGAAGACCCAAAACTTTCAAAGATAAATATGTGAGGCTGAATCCTGGTGAAATGTGTCTAAATTGATTTGCGTATGGATCTAAGGTGCAGCCTTAAATAAAAAAGCACTGGTAATGCTTTGGGATATTTTCCTCAGTTGTATAGTTAATGAGATCATGAATAATGCATGACATCATCACACAGTATGTAATAAGATGATTTTAACCAGCTTGAAAGGTAGGGAAAATGTCAGGAAACTGGCATAAACTGTTATTTGAATATTTATTATTATTTTATTTGGTATATTTATTTATTTGTAGTTTGATCCAATCTGTTATGCAAACATTCATCTTGATTGTATGAGGGTGATTGCCTTGTTTGCATCTTCCCTGGCTTATCTGTAAGTCGTGGCTGAGGTCTGTTGTGATTTAACTTCACCACAGACACATTGGATTTTTTGTGTGTGGAATATGGGCATGTTGTCTCTCACACTGGGTGTGAGCCCACCTCCCATCCATCAGGAGCCAAGTTTGACTTTTCTCTTTTTAGAAAATCAAGCAAGCGAAAAAAATATGAAAGAATACAAACAGAAAAACACTCAGAGCCTTGTTAAACCAGTCACACACACACACACACACACACACACACACACACACACACACACACACACACACACACACACACACACACACACACACACACACACACACACACACACACACACCCTCAGCAATCCCCCAAATCCCCTAAATGCAGAACTGCCGCCCTGCCAGGAGCTTTAGGTGGGAGATTTGGACAATAGACAGCTTGTCCCGGTCGGGCCAACTGAGTGTGACACATGACTTGGATTGTGTGTGCATGCATGAATGCCTACATTGGTGTGTTTAGAGGGGCAGTGAAGGCAGTTTGGTACCCCACACCCCCGCCCACGGTTGTCTCTCCCATCCCAGAAAGGGTGAGTCACCAGTTCTGTTTATTCACTGGCTCCCTTCTTGTGTTCCATTGGCACGTTTTTCCATTCACTTTTCTGTGGAGGATCACACTCTCCTCAGGCTTCAGCTCCCAACACCAACCCAGAGTTAATGGCAGTCCGACAGCTACAGCGTCCAAAGTGTCCCGATCGAAGCATTTACCCCTGAACTCAAAATCCACCCTGACTCACTAACAACAGACTCCACAATTCCCACGTTTTAGCCCATTCCGGGAATAATGTTCACCAAAATCCCATTTAGCCGGCCCCTAACCCCCTCCACCTACTGATGGAACAACGACTAATAGTGTGGCCTGGAAACCAGAGGTCTGTCTCCATTCAACCATGATGTAGCTCTGGTTTATTTGTTCTTTACTGGACAGGCCTCACTGACTACCTTAGTTTTGCTGCTATTTCCCGATCTGCCATGTCCTTTTATTCTATAGCTTTTAATAAGACTTGGATGCTTTGTCACTTTTAATGACAATGATCTGTGACATATGAAGAAATAACTTCCTTTTTCCTTTCCTTTCCTTTTGGTGAATAAAAACTTTGGCTTTACATCCCGTACTTCCTCTCCTTATCTGTTCATCTCCTGTCCCTTCTGCATGCCTCAGCACTGACTCCCCCATACACTCTGCCTCCTCTTCCTCCTCCTATCCGACTCCCTGTTCATTCACTTTCCCTCGTCTTTGCACTCATCCACTCGCCGCCACGGCCTTCCGTGTCTCACCTTTGCTTTTGGTGGTTTGGCCTCTTGAACACTCTTCACATGTAAAAATATGGCTGAATTAACTCTGTCTCCTGGTTGTACGAGACAGGGCAGCACAGATTTGGTGCACATATGGAAGGCTACGCGTGTGACGTCACAGTAGGCTCGACAAAAACATGAAAAACACATCTACGATGGAAGAGAGCTGTTGTGCAACTGACTGTACAAATAGACTCAACAAGAAATCGACGCTGTCGTCTGTCTGACAAAAATGAAAGAGGAGGGAAGTAAATGAATCGCAGCCATTCATAGAAACACTGGAATCCAGGCACTGAAATATGGATCTGCATTTGAGTTTTTTGTGATCAACAAATCGTCAACGACCTCATCACATTAGTCAAGAAGCTCATTGTCGGTCAAACCAAAGTTGTCCTAATGGTGTAGGATATGATGATGAGATGTGCGTTGTGTCATTGTGCATCCTCACTATGGACATAACTGCATGCATCGATGTTTGCACACACACCACTGAAGTACAACCAAGCGGCAAGGCTTTTGTCTACCTTCAGGCTTTGTTTTTGTGTATTTCCCCGATGTTGAAATCAGATCCATATGAATGTCAGGAAACCAGACTCCTGGCCACATGTTCATGTCCGTGGACCACTGGTTCTTTGGTAAGTTGTAGGGATGGCTGCCAAGTCCCACTGCCTTTAATTAAGAAGAGCAGAGTTTGTTTTACTCCCGTTTTTCCCCTACTAAAGGTAGTCATGTTGCCAATCAGTCTGACCAAGGGGGTGTGTTCCAATCTGAAGGTGACATCAGTGAATACTCTCTATACTCCAATATGTCCACCTAGCTAGAATGAGTCATTCTGTATCTACGACCACGTCTGGTTTTGTGTTGTAGTTTGCCAAAAGGTGCTTCAGTTTAACAGTTTCTACTCCTCCAACCCCAACAGATTGTTGTATTTTTTCATCCAGAGATGCAAAATGATCTGTGTAGGTGTGTGTGTGTGTGTCTCATTCACAAGTTAGAACTTGTAAAGTCCTGTCAGTGTCAGCTGTGGTCACATTACTGGATTGTCGAGTATGTCGACTAATCTATGATGAGTTGCGACACATTTAACAGCCGCTTAGCCGTGTCAAATCCAGCATGTGAAGGAAGCACCATACCATGACATACCGTTCTTAATTCATTTATTTTGGATGTATTTTTACACACTCTGATTTAGATTCTTTTAAAAGTTGAAATGTCATATTAGCACCCTATACTAATAATGATAATCTGAGGCGCACTAATGTAGGTGACGGCTGCCTAGGATGCCACACATAGGTCGGTGCCCAATTTGAGTTAATATCTCCTCCAAAACATCAATCACAACCTCCCAAACAAGGGAAATGTATTCGTGTTTCTTTATGCCCGTATGCCAGGGGGGGCATACTGGGCTACCTTTGTCCACATCTCAAAAACTGATGGACAGAATTCGATTAAATTTCACACATGCTTCGTAGGGGCCCTAAAAGTGTGCATCTCATAATTGGTTTCTTCAGTTTGCTTATGTTTAGACACATTTGAACACGTGATTTTGATTTCATTCTGCCATTATTCTGCAATGATCTTTCCACATCAGCACAAATGGAGTTTTTCCAGTAGCGAGGGCGTCTGTGTCCTTGGACACAAATGTTATGGTTTTTTGTGTGTTTTTTTTTTTATGTCAGTGTTGAAGAGATGCTGACTGGCTGAGTGATGGATGATACCATCAGTATCTGGTGTATATATTGTAATTAATCACTGTAACCAAACTGTGAATACAGACGCTACTATTTCGAATTTAGGGATCAGCAGTAAAACCTGTCGTGTGTTTTTGAGTTGTCTTTCTTTTTGTGTTTGAAACTGTTTTGGATTGCGGAGAAAAAACAAAGCATACACATCAAAATCACTTTCCTCGGTTGATTTAATACACCAATTCAAAACTGAATTAAGTTGTGGTCTGGTTGTCTTTGCAGTGCTGTTGTTGTTGTTTTTGTTTTTTTTTAAAGAAAAATTAGAACATAAGTTTGTTTTTACTCTTTAATTAGATAGAAACACAAAGTCATATCACACACACAAACATACAGCTTGTGACTGAGAGCCCCTGCCCTGGCCATTGTTTCCACCTCCGCTGTGGAAGGGGCTGTTTCTTTATCTCTCTCCCTGGAGAAGCAGTTTGGCCCTGGGAATGGGATCATACACACCACCTCCTGTTTACCTCACTCTCTTGCACATATATTGTACGCACACACACACACACACACATTGTAAAGTAACAGTTGGCCCTGATTTTCCAGATAAAGGCCTGTGAAAGACAAGGCCGTATTGTTTGTATGAAAGCGACACAGTTCCTTGTGCAGCGCTGCTGTAGGTGACTTCATTTGGTCTGAATTAAAAACTCTTCTCCATCCATCCTACTGATCTACTGCGTGAGGAGGGTTTTGACTTGCTGCTTCATAACATGCATATGCATGACAGTCTGTTAGCAAAACACTGGCAGGTGAACAAGTGAAAGAAACGACCAAAGGTTTATGAAGCTGCATAACATTTGATGAGTGTGTGAGGATGTACACTCAAACCTGACAGCTTATAGAGGAAATCATGTCTATTTTCAAAGAGGCATTGAAATGTATTCGTCTCTCTCACTTTGTGTGTGTGTGTGTGTGTGTGTGTGTGTTTGTGTCTATCTTTTTGTAATATTTGCATTGTAGTGGAGCAGTTTTGCATGACTGACCATGCCTGGTCTCTCCTGGCTGTTGATGGTCCGCTGCAGGGAGGGTTTTGCACATTTGGTTATTTAAATCACACACACAACCGCCCAGATCCCAGATCCTAGATCCCAGATCCCAGATCCCAGATCCCAGATCACAGGGATGTGCATCAGAAGAAGTAGGGTTATTCTAATCTTGAGCGGTAGCTGAGATTGTGTGATCCTAACAGGACAATTTAAGAGAACGCACAAACCTAATCTGTAGCTCTAGTCACTATTAAAGGCCCAGTGTGATTCATAATCACATTTTATTTATTGTCTAATCACCTGAAGGTACGAATCAGTCTGTTTTTGTTACCTTAGAATCAGCCTTTTATATCAGGGAGCGGATCCTCCTCCATGTTTCTACAGTAGCCCATTATGGACAAACCAGCACTTGCTTTAAGGAGGGCCTTTTTGCATTTTTCATGTGTTTAGCAGACACCATAGGGAAGGTTGAGATGAGGGATGTTCAATGAGTTGCATCCACTAAATTCTACACACTGGACCTTTAGATGAACCATTCTGGCTCATTTCCTGTTGGGTCTTATGTTTGTAGTATTGGCCGTCATTTCTACTCATTGTAGTTGTAAATTACATAAAACATCAGCAAAAAGACGCGATCATCGGTTTTTAAAATAGATTAAAAACAATCTTTGCCAGATTTATTTGGAAGAGAAAACAACGGCACACTTTAATTATTACACAAACAGTCCATTTGAAACACACTCAGCACTCTCTGCTCAACATGAATGTTTCTCCTGTTTAATCAAAAGGCCTTCTTGTAATCGCACAAATGCAAAGCAGTAGGACACGCGGACCGTGTGTTATGTACAATATGTGCACGGGTGCAAAGTGCAGAAAGCCTGGGTGAAGGTGAAATAGATCAGATTGTGTAGTAATTAATACATAAACACCAACAATCAGTAGATAGTGTGTTTTATCTAATTTGTTCAGTAATGATTGAAATAAGTGATAAAAAATGTTGAAGTCATATCAGCAGATCGTATCATTACATTCACTATGGTGACGTCGCCATGGCGATGTTGCTTTACTCTGATCTGTCTCATGCCTCATTTTATTAATATGTAATTCTTACCTTTCACAGATCGTGTACATGAAATCCATTTGAATGAATCTGACTTTTCTTAGCTACATATTGCTGACAGTGTCATATCTCTATCCCTCTTTGGTACTGAACTTGGACACAATTCATACTGTCTCCCTCCAGAAATATATCTTTCAATCTCCCAGATCTGGATCAAATAGCTGGAATAGTATTGGAACATCATAAGTTGTTCATTCCAGGGTATTTTTAGGTTGATTAGCCAGGTCATATTTTCCATTATAGTGGCAAAATGTTTAAAAAGGCCCTGTTTTTGAATTTTAAAAGAAGATCCAGTGTCCAGAACGCGGATTCTCCTCTTTGGCCCAAGATCCACCAGTACAAAAACATTTCAGCTCAATCGGTTGACAGCGAGAAATCTTTCAAACAAAGAGATAAACAAACAAACATGGGTGATCACATGACTCTAGACAACGGAGATAATAACACTCAGGATGGATGAGCTGGTGTAATCTGATGTCGCCCACATAAACAGCAGATAATTAATTATAACTGTGTGGTGTGAATCTAGAATGATGTGGGGTTATTCTGTATTATAATAGAATAAAGCAGCTGTGGACTGAAAGCCTTCTTGCCCCATTGGACTCCAGAATGATCTTACCATATTCCCAGATCTCAAGAATTATTATTATTATTATTATTATCATTATTATTATTATTATTATTATATTGCAGTGTGTTCATGGCCAAACCCATTAAAATGAGGCCCAGGTTTTAGTACAGCGTAATTATCCCTGCAGGCTTCCCTGATGTTTGTCATTCTAGGCCTGCTGCATTCCATCTCTGACCAAAGGAGACCTTATGATACTAATCCAGAGATAAGCATTGGTAAAAACCGTTTTGTGCTGTAATCCAATTGGGAGCCCAAGAGCAGAGCTGAGCAGCAGTTAGAGAGGAGAACCATGTGGAGACTTTGTACCAGCCAGTTAGAGCCAATTTCTCTGCATATGAGAGACGCAGCACAACACAAGAGTTCTTTGAGTGCAAGGAGAGCATGGTAAATCAAGGACACACACACACACACAGACACACACACACACTAACCAATATCATTTCATAACACACAGAGAAGCGTAAGTTTGTGAGGCCTGTCATCAGCCTCATTCACCCAGTGTTTTGTGCGCCTTTACTCCACCCTGATGTTCTGTGTAAACGAAATGAAGACGTATGTACGTTTGATGGGTTTTTTTTTATGCGTGGGGCCTAAACTGGAACACTTAAAGAGCAGCAAGTATCAAGTTAGCAGCTAACTCAAAGAAGAAGATTATCAACCGAAAAGGTCTTCAAATTGGGAAGACAGCACAATGTTTTATTGTTTTTTCTGTCACGTCACACTAGACCCCAACACTGCTGTTGCTCACAGAACGCCGCCATGCTATTTAAACTCACACCCTGGAGGGGCCTTATAATGCATATATTATATTATTATATAAGTTGTTGTGGAGAAGGGACTTCTTTGCGGAGCTGTTCTGTGATCGCTGTCTGAAAGAGGCTGGAGACTGTCAACAAAATAGCTGAAAATGGAGTGAATTATGAGCGACCAGCCTTTGTCTCACACTTTAATTTACATCATCGGGGAAATGTATCATAAGACCTTCTCACACAGACATCGTGCAACAAAGACCCTCCTCTACGCCACCTTCATTTATTTACACTCAACAAATCAGCAAAGACATAACGCCACTGTAGTGCATGATTTTAGATAGATGTAACAACCCCCCCGACCTCCACTGCCGACTCAGAGGCGGAACAACGATGACACCCCCCCCCCATTATGCCTTTGTAAGGGTTTTTACAGCGGTGAGGCGCAATAAAGACACAACAGTTCTGCATCAAACAGGCTGTGTAAAAGGAGACTTGAGGCTCACTGACAAAAGTTCTGATTGGAATCTAAATGAGAGCAGAGGTAAGAAAAGTCCCTATGAAGCGGATATTGAAGCGCTGTAAGATGAATTGAACAATGCGATAGAAAGAAGGGCAGAGCTACGTCACAACACAAGGCAGGAAATCATTTGCTGTTATAAAGTTTAGTGTTTTTCTTTGATGAGTTTTACCTTGATTATGATTATTAATGAACAATTATTTATTTTAGATGCTTTTTGTGCACTGCCTGCAAAGGTCTGGACCTTATGAGTTTAGATCTTTTTGATTTTAAAGTAATATAAGGAAACACACAGATGAACAATTTATGGCTATAGAACAGTTACAACAACAACAATGTGTTTGGGGGTGGAGGCACATGACTGAACAGTCACAAAGTAAGGTTCTTGAGTGCATGCATTGGGGAAAATATGGATTGAATTAACCGCCATGAGCAAGATGAAGTCGATGAGAGGTTCTAAATGTTGGTTTCCGTATATTTGTGGCTCATTGCTCGGCCCTGCTCTCATCTGATAAAGGTAAAAATTCACCCAGAGAACACCTAACGTAGCTTAGCTCAACGTCCAGACACAGAGAGAAACAGCTAAGAAAGGTAAGAAACACCTCTAAACCTGAAAATAGGTTATCTCTTCTGCATGTCGTAGCAAAACACAACATACAGTCGGGGTTACTGGATGTCTAATTCTCTATAAAAGTTTCAATTCTCAATTTTCAATACCAGTAATTTGGTAAAAGAGAGAGAGAGTTCAAGCTAGTTTAATCACATGTTTGTCATGTGACTGCAGTTCATTGTTAAGCCACCAGCGTTTAGCCTCTCCCTTTCTTATCGCTCATTATTAGAGAGGGGAGGAATGGGGAGAGGGAAAGCAGACGGGGGGAGCAGACATAATGGATGAGGGGATGACTCACAGAGCAGTTATGCGCCTGTTGTGGCCCCCAGCATGCAAGCTGGAAGTGTTTGTGTGTCCATGGCAGTGTTGGCACATGGAGAACGGGCAAACACTCTTCTGATGCCCCTGTGTGTGTGTGTTTAAGTAATATCCTTAAGGTTTGTGGATCTACCAAAGCTCTTCATGTGTAAATGTAAGATGGAATCAAAGCACCTGTGTCTCATTTTCTGTCATTTTCACTGATCTGCTGATTGTTTCTGGTGTTCCGTTGGATCTGAAGGCGACGTCAACAGTGCAGGGACTTCTTCTGATGTCAGTAGAGAGAAGGTGTGTCGTGGTGGAATTCATGTAGAGAAAGGATAAAGCCCCACGCTCATATTTAAACATGAGTGTCACTGCAAACAAGAAGAATAAAGTACATGTAGTAACTGGCCATCTGTGTTAATGGATCTATATTCTTGTCGCAAAGAACTTATGATCCAGTCTCGACTGTCATGGAAAGGTTGTTTCAGTACATTTTCCATATCTGTCTATATAAGTATTAAGAAGTTCTACTTTAAAAAGGCAAGATTCAAACTGTGTTTCTGCTCTGTGATAAGAATTAATGATAGAGAAAATGTATTTTTAAAAATAAGTCATGGGGCTGTACTGTACTGAAGCTACAGTCGGCGCAGGTTCGATTCCGACCCGTGGCCGTTTGCAACATGTCATCCCCCCACTCTTTCTCCCACATTTCCTGTCACCTCATATCCCTACTTTTAAATTGGTGATGGAATTCTCTGATTTACCGGAGTTATCATTATTTGCTTGATTTGTAAGACTGATTGATGGTGTTGGGTTTTGCATTTGGATCAAATCGACTCAGGAAGATCTGCTTTCACCACTGTTTTAAGCGTACAGTCCCTCACTGATGCCCCTGGGCTTCTAAAACACGACCATACCACGTCAACTTCAACCGCCTCTGCACTGACTCCTGTCACACAAACGGTATCCTCAGCGCCGAATCAGATAAACTGCCTCTAAACCGTGAAAGCGCTGAAGAAATGTGACATTCAGATACGAAGACTTAACTACGATGAAAGAATAATGCAAACAGATGCTTCGGAAGTATCTTCCCAGCATAGACGATATGTGACTGATGTACATTTTGTACTATTTTGAGCAATAATCCTGAAAATGTCCTACTGCAGCAAAGATTTAAATCAGGGTAAGGTTTAATTACCGTAATTTCAACATAAAAAGTGATGTGTTTTTAGGTTTACTCTGACGAATTTGCTAAGAATGATTGATGATGCAAAAGAAATGATTCTGTCATCCTCATTTAGTTTCGTTTTGTTGGCCTTCCTACTCGTCTCCTCCTCCGTGAGGCCTGTCTCTCCCTCTCGTCTTGAATCACTGAGTTGTTCTTTGTACAGAGTGGATTGAATCCAAGGTTCCTATCGGCTTACCTGCTCAGAGCCAAGCCAAGGAAAGACAGAGAAGAGGTGGGGGAGGAGGTTTAGAATAGTGGTGCGTGTTTCCTTTATCCCCAGACCCCTCTCTCATGCCTGGTCACAGCTCTCATGTTACCTCCCCATCCTCCTTGATGCTTGGAGCAGAATGAGACGCTTTGTCCGTGTGCTTCTGCTCAAGACTGAGCCTCTTCCACTTACTGGCTGAATAAACACACACACACACACACACACACACACACGCACACGCACACGCACACACACACACACACACACACACACACGCACACGCACACGCACACACACACACACACGCACACACACACACACGCACACACACACACACACGCACGCAGTCGATCGACTGATTGATTTCCCATCTTCATGCTGCCATGTACTCTGAACTCTGTATGTGTTTTATGTGCATTTGTTTTTTGCTTTCGTCTACATCCTCTCTGCTCTTGAAGATCTTTTATTTCTGCAGGAATAAGATTTTCATGATCTCATCGTTTCTTTTTTGAACTTTGACCAGTTTTATGTAGTCAAAGGTTCTTTGTGTAGGAAACTCAAAGTGTTCCATGTGTTTTGTTTGTTTCAATATTCAGTAGTGTGTAGTGTAGTGTGTGTGCATGTGTGTTTGTTAGCGAAAGGTATTGATGTGAAAAGATTCACCATTCAAGAAAATAATTATGCCCAAAATGTTGACTTTTTAAATACGTGAATTATTTTCCATGTAATTTCATGATATGAGTTTAATGTAAAGAGTCATTTTTAATCCTTTCCTCGCGCTGAGTCAATATGACTAAATCAAAGAACTTGTCCAGTCTGATTACATTAGATTATACATAATCAGTTATTACACATAAAGTTAGGGGGACTTCTCCATCGATACAATGACTTTATTCAAGTGTTTATTATTCAATTCTTTATTACCTTATTTGCACCTGTGTGTGTTTTGCGGTTTGGGGGATTAACCAAAAATGATTACATCGATTTTCATGAAACTTTAAAAACATTTTTTTTTAGTTATATATCTTTTAACTTTAATAATTTTCTCCTTGTTTACAATATATGGGCATGGGTGCACACATGTACATGTGGATATAAATGTATGTATATGCAAATATGTTTGGATGTACATGTTGAGTTCCGGTTTTAGTTAAAACCTCAATAAATACTTAAGTTTAAAAAATAAGATTTTCATATAACTTGGTGGGAGGATTAGGCGTGTGGGAGGGAGGATCCCATTAAATTTTGGAGTGGATCTGGAAAAAGGCCGGATCCAGGATTTTCTCGAGGAGCTGCTTAAACATTGCTTTTTTTCCCACCACTTCTGTCTATTTAGCAGAAACTACCTGATGGATTTTGATGAAACCTGGTAGAAGGGTTGATCGTGTAGATTGGATTGGAGGATTGGAGAGCCCATTAAATTTTGTTAGGTTAGTGTTTTTTAAATTTAGATTAGGGTTTGATTGAATTGAAAGGGCCTTGGTGGAGATATGTGTTTAGTGTTCACATCAAAGTAATGCATTTCAAACTAGAAAGGCACACAGGAAAGCACATACAAACAAACACACAAACTCATTGCCCATCTAAATCTGGTGGATCCGGATTTTTATTTGGATCCGCACCAAATTAAACACACTCATAGATACCAACTCTCTAGCCAGGTTTTTTTTTTTTCATCAAAGAGCCATTCATTATTCCCTGGGAAATAAAAAAAATGAAAAACTTCCTGTGTTAAAGAAGAAATAAAAGATGCCTTGCCACCAAGTTTCATGAAAATCAGTTCAGTAATTTTTGCAGAATCCTGCTTACAAGCCAATCAACAACAACAACAAAACAACAACAAAAAGAAAACGGGTGAAAACATAACCTCCTTCACAGAAATAATTAGTCGCTCTGTCCCACCTAAACTTACCTAAATCTGACCCTTTACATGAAACTTTCATGACAGAGTTGGTTGATTATTTTTTCATTGTAAACAACAGGACTCCATTGTAGTAAAGGGCTGCGAAATCTATAAACTTGGCACAGACTTGGAATTTTTTTATTTGCATGTCCCATCAGCATTAGAGTCGGGAGGTGTAACTTTAGCTGTTGCAGCCACTTTGCTAAAGCAGTCAAACTCGCTGCACTGCTTCTGATGTGTAGAATGTATTTGTGAGTGTTCCATGAGAGGTTACTCAACCACTTTTTCTTTCGTAAACTGCATTTAGCTGCATTTTATGAAGTATCAAAGTAAGAGTGAACATTTCGCCTCGTCAGCCGTGTCTGAAGAGCGTAGAATGTCAGCGTGCAGTTATGGCTGAGGATTGGATGGGAGACTGATGGCCCCTCCTTTAAATGGCGCCCGTGGAGGCCAGTTTTCTTCCTCCTGTCTCCAAACCTGACCGTGTCGTCGTGTGCTGCACGTGATTCTCTGTGCCGTTGGGTGATGTCATAGTAACCTTGGTCTCCCCTGTATATTTTGTGAATAATCCTGACTGCTGGCTGTTTGTATTTCTTTGGGACACATACTTTATGTGTAATTGTTAGGTATGCATGAGTGTGAAGTGTAGAATCCATTAGTGCATTTATAATTACACTGTCACCGCTGCAATTTGTGCTCGTATTCAGCCCTGACTGTGGGTCATGTGCTGGATGTTTGTGTGTGTTTGGGTCTGGGTGTGTGCATGTGTGCTTGTGTGTGTCTGTGGCATCCCAAGCAGAGACACAATCAGGTTTAAATTCCTGATCTGCTAGTTTCTACATACCAGAGATGACTATGAAGAACCTGAGAGACTGAGACAGAATAATGGGGAAACACACAGGCAATAGTAGGCCTACGTGTTCTTGTTCTCATTATCAAGAACAAAAGGATATACCTTTACACACCAGTACAAAATGCAAAAACAACATTGAGAGCTGTTCTGTTCTAAATGTAAGTGTTGGCTTCTTCTTGTTTGTATTTGATATATAGACCCAAAACTGCTGGAATATCGTGTTCTGCTTATTTATTTTAAATATCTTTTTTAAATTACCTGCTAGAAATGTGGATTTGTTTAAGAGACAACTCAGTGTATATGAGTAAATATGGATAAAAGCTTCATCGGATCATATTTTACCATTCTGGGGCAGAAACTCACTGAAACAAAGTTTAATTTTCTTAACACTTATTAGCTTCTGCTACTGAAACATCATTTGAAGTAGAGAAATGTGGGCATCTCAGGAGGTTTTCTTGTTATTTTTACAAGCAATTCCAGTATTTACGGGCCGAGCTCTGCTTTGACCCAACAACCTCTGAGAAACCATACAGTACGAGCAACTCTATAGTTCTATAGTCACATCTGCCGACATTGGAGGCAGGCAGGCGGTGCCTTGTTCAGGACTCGTTTGGGTTTGCACCCAGGTGTCCACCATAGTTTCCACCAAAGTAATGAACAGATTTTGCAGGTGGTCACACAAACATGGATGCCTGGCTAATAAAAAAGAAAGGCATAGCTAGAGACCAGGGACAGACTGCTGCAGGTAATGATAGATTAGCTACCATCCAGAGACTAAATGCTACACCTGATCTCCTCTTGTACACCTGACTGGAACACAAAGAACAAGCAATATTCTGTTTGATTTAATGATGAGAGGGAAATATGAGTCTGTTAATTACAACAAAATGCACTTAATTTGTCTCATATAAAGTAGTTAAAATTTGTGTTGTTTAACTGAGGTGTGCCCGTTTAATTTAAAATGCGACTTTACTTACTCAGACTCAATGCATTTTCTCATTCATAAAGTAGCCTGTTTAAAATGTTTATATTCTGATAAGAGGAGATTAAAAACGATGAGTTGCCACACCCCTCCTAAATGCACTGATTTGATCGCATCTATACAGTATTTAAAATATGTGCAGTATATATTATCAATAAGCATACAATGTAGTTGTAATTTAAATGTATAGCCTATCACTTTGAAACAGCTGGTTTACCTATTCAAGATAATATGATGATGCAGACGGCAGTAAAAATGGTCAGAAATGTTCATTCATGCACAAATTGTTAAATCTAGCAGTTTATAGATGAGGTCTATTGTGATTTGGGTCGCGATGGTTTGTCCTTTTAAAAAATGTGGGTCCCCAGAAAAAAACGTTTGGGAACCACTGACTTGGAGCATTAATGGACTTTTACATGTCTCGCTTCCTTTGGTCGCAGAAACCGGCCATGGGTTTTCAAATGGAGCAGCGTTGTTCTGCTGTTGTCTTCTTCAGTGTAAACAAACAGAAGGCGATGTAGAGAATGGACGTCTCTGTAAAAACCGTATCGAATGGATTCTTATCATTTCCACTCATAAAATATATCAACTCGCTTTGAGTCTGTCGCCATGTGCATGCAGTCACACTGCTACTTTCCCTCCCGAATGTTCCTGTGTACAAGTGTGTGTTTACGCTCGTTTGGAGAGTTGACAGAGGTAAACAGATGAATACTGCCGACAGGAACAGGAAGACTCGGAGCATGTTGCAGCTTGTGGAAAGGCTCACCCAGAAAGCGGGACAATGAGAACTATCAAGCGAGTGAATGAGTTATGGTTGTGACATCACGAGACAATGGGAAAATGGACTTACGTCATGTGAGCTTTTCAGTTATCCTTCCCTGTGTACACACTTTGTTTTCCTTCTTTGTGTCTGCCAAGCCCAGCGGCCGGCTAACGTCATGGTATCACTTAATTCCTTGCCCTGCTGGCACAGAGCTGTCGCTCACTCCTGAGATTTAACGTGTGATGTGAAAGTTTTAAATAGAGCAGATCATGCCCACTTTTTGTTTTCCTGACTCGACGGGGGGCAGAGGGCACAGGGAGGGCAGAGAGTGTGTGGAGGGGATGGATGGCTGTCATTTGTGTCTCTTCATCAGTGTGTGACCTCACTGGGGCTAAAAATAGAACGGCGGACCAATAATGCATTTGTTCCATCCTCGGCGCTCTCAGCACAAAAGGAAAAATTCCTGCGTTACGGCAAGTTGTTGTCAGGCGCTAATGAGGGCAGATCATTGACGTCTTTACATGCCCGTCGTCACGGCAACCTCTCATTAAACACTTCATCACTTTCAGAAAGGTGGGGTTGCTCTCTCTGAGTCCTTTGCCTCACATGTTAACAAGGATGGAGGGAGTTGTGGTCCAACAGTTTGGGTTTGTGTAAATATGGTTTAAGCAAATGGAGATGCATAAACAGAATAATGCAATGCATTGCAAGCCTCCATCACAAATGTATATACATGCACACACGTGTGCAGGAGGCTGTATGATTTGTGACACAGTAAGACGTGGATGTTTAAACAATATCTGTTGTTTGAAGGGATGCAGCGTGTTTCCTCTCGACTGTAAAATGGCTGGACCAGGTTCCTGTTGTGATAACCTGCTTCTGTTGCAGAAACACGTCAACGTGGAGGACCATGTAGGGCTATGGAGGTCACACTGTTTACACAGCTCAGCGCCACGCGCGGCACGTTTTCTAAAAATTTGATCCGTGCCGATTCTCGGTCGTTGATCGTGTGTTTTCATCATCAGAGTTTGAGCGATTCTGCAGAGCTGCAGTGTGTGTCTTTAATGTGCTTCTCTGTGTAAACACGAATCCAGCTCCTGTCACGCTGTAACACCTCAGTTCCCCAGTTGTTCTCCAGTGTGCTGTTTAAAAAAACAGCAGCAAAGGCAAAGAACAATTTAACGCGGTTGGAGAAACGTTCTTATTCCATTTCAGTCTTTACTTCTTACTCTGGGGACATAAAACTGATCATTGTTTAAAATTATTCTACTTTATATGAAGGATGACAAGGACTTTAGTTTTTTAAATACACTGTTCAGGGAATTAATGTCATTTATGTCATGGGAAGTGTTGATGAACTGGCTGAATGTCTCTTAAAAGTGACATGTGTCAGCCTGATATGTAACGTTACATCACTCTTCCTCCCCAGACCCACATCTTATGCTAGTTCACCCCTTTGAACCACAACCTCAAGGTTGCAGTTTCCTGCGAGGTAAAGCATGATTATTAATACTCATAATACTGCTAATAGAATGGAAATAGAAACCCTTTATTGTCATTGTGTACAATGAAATTAAAGTGCACACAAGATATATCAAATATATCAATTTCAATACAATCAATATCAATACCAATATCAAAATCAATACCAATCATAACATTACTAAAAGTACTGATAGTAGTGCATTTCGATAATAAAATAAAGTAGAAATAGTGGCATATGATGTGTAGAATTTTCACAGTGTCACAGGTTGCTTCATATCTGTCTGAAGTAATGTCACAGGTTGCTTCATATCTGTCTGAAGTAATGTCACGGGTTGCTTCATATCTGTCTGAGGTAAAACTCAGACAGATATGAAGCAAAAGGCATCCCTAAGGTTGCATAAATGAAAAAATACAGGCTCGATCTCGACTGCTTTATAATAAGTAGCTGCTCTACTTAAATGTGCTGCATGTCCATAAACCTCATAAAGAGACGTGACTAAAGCTGTTGCATTAATATGATTGTGTGTGATTGTGGGTTTTTTGCGGCTTAGTATTCGTATTCGAAGGCTCGACGGTGGGCTCATGAGCTGATGGAGGGCAAGTGATGGGGAGGATGAAAAGAAGAATCGAGCGTCTTTCTCAGCAGGACGTAAAGGTGTTTGTGTTCTTCGTAGGCTTTTTTTTTTTTATGAAGAGGGTCTATATTTAGGAGCTCCAGCCATTTGACAGGCCCTCAGGGTTTGAGTTGAAACCTCAAGCGAACATCAGCATGTGTGTGAGCATCAATGCTTCGACGAGGTGATCCTAACCTGTTGCTGACGTGAAACTCTGCATGCACCGGCTCAGAGAACACATCATTACAAGAAGTTAAGGTAGTCACGAGTGTAAAGGGAACTAGAGGAGGGAGAAGGAATTAGGTCATTGTTTCCTATTGTACAGGTTCCAGTTTGTCTACAATCTCAGTCACTACCTGCGTGCATCATACAGTATGACCAGGGGGCGGGTGGTCGACCAGGACCTATAGAATACAAGCGCAGAGGAGGGGAAATAACGTCAAAGTGTTTCTGTGTTTGAATGCAATGTTTTTGAGCTCAAATTCCACTCACAAAAGCCTTGTTCCATGACATCACACTGACATGAGGAAGATGTTTTTGTGTCTAGTGTACACACAGTGGTGTCACTTGTTTTGTTTGTTTTTGAATGTGTCTGTTTTTACTATGAGTCATCTGGATGAAGATGTTTGAACTTATTCATGTTATTGACAGTAGCAACAGCCCTCTTAAGCCCACAGCAACAGAAAGTGACAGTTATCATTGCTTATAGCGTACCGGTGATAAAGGCTGCATCAGCTGTTCACTTTTGAATTCCAGTGTGGTTTTAATGTAGTTTTTTTTCTTCTTATTTTAATGCATACAAACTCTTATAGACATAGAGATATATAACAGGACAAAAACCACATAAGCATAGAAACAGACAATGGGTAGAAGCTGGTCAGCAGAACTAGGAAGGACATTGGTGTGCATGTACTGTATGTGTGGCAATGTGTAGTAATATCTGGTAGGTGGATGGGTGAAATTGAACCAGGATAGATAAACAAAGACAACAACAACAAAAAAGTTAAAAAAAATAAACTTTAAACAATAATGATACTGATATCAGCATCAGTATCATCACTTGGACACCTTCCTGTGAAGCCTGTCAGTTGTACCACATGTTGTAAACGAGGATAAATAATATCTTATGTTAATATGTTAAAAACGAGATATTATATTTGATGTTTGTATGGCTGTCAAAGCAGTGTTTCTCCATCACAGTTTGGTTGTGTCCCATTTTCCTTCATGGTGGAACAGTGTGTAAATAGTCACCCATGATATTTAAAACACACAGATTTCAATAATGAATTAATTCTAATCTTAATATCCTGAAAATTCTTCAAGTTGAATCTGAATTCCACTGTTTGTACTGTAGATATCAGAAAATAAATCTCTTATGCAACTATTCACACCATACAGTATGTTTCTTCATTGTCAAATAGCCCTGGTTATATTTAAAAGAAGATATTCAATTCATTTAGGGCTGCAGATAATTATTGTTTTTTCGATCAATTAATACTCCAATTAGTTTCAATCAAGCGTTATAAAATATTGAAAAACACCACATCATAATTTCTTAGAGCCCAAAGTCAAATAGTTTTGTCCACACGTTTCATTTATTATAATATGTGACATGAAAAACAGCAAATCCTCACATTTGAAAAGCTGCAATAAAATTGTTGACTCATCAATTAATGCACTTCATTGTATCTCTAAATACTGTACATCCATATATATATAAAGCTAATAAAATATTTTAAAAGACATACATGAAAGTAAGTAGAACATAAACTCTTTAGCTTTGGACTGAAATAGGTCAGTAAGTCAACAAATGGAGATAAAAATTCTTTGTGTTGATTTCTAAGCTCTATATTCTCTTATTAGCTTCTGCTTACTGAAAAATCCACTGAAAAAACTAGGCGTCCCATATGAGTAAGCTTTTGTTCCATTTAAAAAAAACGAATCCCAGTTTTTATTGGCCTCGCAACTCTGCTCTACTCATGAGACACATATCCTTCCAAGACAAACAACTTCATCATCTCAGCGTCGAGCCGCTGAAGAAAGTAGGTTAGTTAAGTCATTGGCGAGGACAAGCACTGCTGTCCAACCTTATAACCGCCTGTGAGAGAGAAAGAGGGCTGCATTTAGGAAAATGTTAGTGGTGTTAAAGTTCAGAAAAGATGACAGAATGCTTCTTTGTGCTTCCTTTTCACCGTTTATTCTACAGGTCTGTTGTTTGCTTTTCCTTCCAGAGGGACTCATAAAACATACATGTGCATGATCGTTATCTATAAGAATAAGAAGATAGAGTGATAAGGGAGGCTGGATAGCCCAGAAGAAAAAAAGGAGAGGATGAGGGAGGGGTAAAGAAAGGCTAGTCTATAATTCATTTCACTCATAATGGCTTCATTTGCCCAAAGAGCTGCAGGAATAGTGCAGGCAGTACAGGGCAACCTGATCCCTGGTAACCCAAAGAAACCAGCCTGAGACTCAGCCCTGTCTCCAGGCAAACCACACTACACTGTACAACAGTGTGCATGATAACACAGCCAGCTCTGCACACACACAATCTTGTGCAACAACATCCTCCCAACCTCTACCCTCTCTCTATATATGTGTGGTGCACGCACAAAAACATAGATGATAGAGATGAACATAGAGATGATATTGTCATTATACAAATAATGTAATTTTTCACCATGTTGACACACAGAAACAATGAAAACTGGAAAGACGAGAGAAGAAAATGGCCAATTTTCTCTGAGGGAACTGCGGTTTTGGGGAGTTGGTGGATATTTTTCGTTTTAGTAGAGCTGTAAAGACCTGTGGTCTTGCACAGACGTGGCAGCTGCAGTTGCGGTTGGTGCATAGTGTAAGTTTTGGACGGTGGACACATGATAGTATGGCTTGCCATGTGTCTTGATTTTCTCAAGAAATAAGCAAAGTACAGTAACACTGTGGGGTAAATGTCAGAGAGGCTGATCGCCTTACAAAGGACTGAGATTGAGGGTTGTCTGTGGATTTGGGCAGAGATGGGTGTCTCCTCTGATCTGGGCTTTGTGGGCGTTTGTAATTACATGTGGGAGCTGTGGGTCTAATGCGTAGAAATCCCAGGTACTGACACATGCAGTCATTACATGATTTACTACAGAGCTTGTGGGTTTTTAAGACTGTGCTTGGGTCACATTGGAGCCTCCTCTTATTAGTATCTGTCTCAATGAGCCAAAGCCAGTAATCGTTGAGCTTAAATTGTCTGCTCAGCAACAATTGCAAAGAAAAACCCAGGTTTCCGTTGTACTACTCATAACATTGAAACGTATGAATTCAACAGCAGCATCTCATTCCAAAAACCTTGTTTCTCTGAAGCCTGTCTGAATCATTTTTTACTGAACCACTACCACTAGTCTCTATACTAAGCTGGTAACAGTGTATTTTATGGATTATTCCAAGGGATTTTGGCATTCTCTCAATGCAACAACAACAACATGCATTTACTTTAAAGCATGAGACGTTTGGCAATCTTTATGAATACAATGTTATGGTTCGGGCATTTGGTTAGGTTGCCCCCCCGGACGCCTCCCTGGGGAGGTATTTCGGGCATTGGTCCCACTGGACCCAGGATGTGGAAAAGGGTGTTTAGCAACGTTACAGATACAGGCTATCGCAGCTTAGAGGATGTCAATCAAATAAAGTAAAAAAAACGTAGCATTTAAACTGGCCCACACTGTGTTGGTAATTATTATAGCACCATGAAGACATAACACCAGCTATTATTTATGATAACTTCATCATCATCATCATTACCATTATTATTATTACTCTCACTGCTATCATCATTATCAGTGTTGTTATTGTAGTAGTAAATACTGTAAATACTACAAATTGTAATCTCTCTATTATAATAGCTGTTATTGTTATTGTGGTTGAACATGTCTGTTTTTCCTGCTTTTCTCTGGAGGCAGAATGGAACTATAGGACAGCAGTGCTCTACCCATTCTTTTACCACATGCCACACTGCTGCCGTTTCTTGCTGCTGTACATACATCATTTCAGACGTCCCATCTCCATCCCAGTATGTTTAGGTGGGGCCTTCATCATCATCACTCCCCGAACTTCGCTGTGCCGAGTTTGGTGTTTCCATTTGTCAAACAGTAACGCTTCACATATTAACAATCACATCCAATCTATTCCACATGAGTTGGCTGACTGAAATGAAATTCCTCTTACCGAAGCCTTGGTCCAACTCTACAGTTCAGGGTGGTGCTCTGGTTTCCTTATTTTGTAACTCGGCGGGCCCTGTGGTCAGTCTTGGTCAAGGCTCTTGTTCCAACGGAGGTGGAATGAACTCCTGATCCTCCACTGGAGTTTTAAAACCCAGCTTTTCGTGTACACCTCAACCATGGATGCAGATCCCAGGGAGGACATATATGTGTGTGTCTCCCCCCCCCCAACACTTCTGAAAAACAAGAAGTTGTCCCCCACAACGGGGGCGACTGTGATAGGGCGGTCGATCCCCAACCCCTGCAGTCAAACATGTCAAAGTGTCCTTGGGAAAGATATTGAACCAATTAGCTCTCAGTGGCTGTTCAGTTTGTGTGTGTGACTGTTGGTGTGAATGGTTAGCGCTCATGATGAGCAGGTGGCACCTTGCATGGTAGCCTCTGCCACCACTGTGCGAATGTTTGTGTGAATGGGTGAATGCTGGCTTGTGTTGTAAAGCACTTTGAGAGGTCAGTCAGACTAGAAAGGTGCTTTATGAGTACAGTCCATGTAGTCCATTAGAATAAATGACACTATGTACTTTTTAATTAAACCTGCCCTTAATTATTTTGAAATAATTCAGACACAAACACATTATTTTGAAGGTTTTTTTTAACGTCCCCCCTACTGTATGTATCCTGCTCGGTGGTCTGAATCGTCACAGAGCAGGTTAGTCCAGGTCCTAACCCAGTTTATAAAGAGCGAAGGACAACAGAAGAGGAGATGTGTCGTATCAGACCATCCAATGTAAAGTTTATCAGTAAGCTGATGTGGTGTCATTGTTTCTGCCGACTCCAAGGGCCTAGAAATAGTTCCTCTAAGTTTGATTAATGCTTAGTAGCTCCAACATTGACTGCAGTATCCGATAAAAGTGGTGCTGTAAGAATGAAGTTACCACTACTTTCCCTCTAAATGATATTTTATTGGTAGTTCAATATTATTCCTCTTAACCTTCCTCTACAGTGTAAAATCTTACTTCTGTGTTTTCCGTTGTCATATTTGTGAATTAACTTCGCACACTAAACAAATACAGAGATGATTTTAAATGCTTACACGACACAGATTTGATGTTTCACACCTCTTTACCTCTGCTGGGTTTGTGTTGCTCCTCCCTGTTATGATTTTTTTTTTAAATCTTTTTTTTTTTTTTTTGGTGTAAACTGGTTTCTGTTTACTTTATTTTGGGACTTTTTGTGAAAAGGTTGATCTTCCTCAGATTTTGAAATATGACCACTAATTGTCTGCTGTTTGTGTCTTGTTGTTGACAGCATGCTGAGTAGCAGTAGCCCACTGCTGGGGCGTGGTAGAATCATTGTGTAGCTTGGCAGCGGTACAAGTCAGGCCTGGATTTCAGATGTGGTGATGCAGAGTTGGGAAACTGAGGGGGAGACTGTTTGTGTGTGTGTGTGTGTGTGTGTGTGTGTGTGTGTGTGTGTGTGTGTGTGTGTGTGTGTGTGTGTTCAGCAGCAGAGAAAGGGAAATGGGGGGAATAGGGGTTGTGTGTTTCTGTTTGTAGGGAGGGTGTGTCTGATGTTAAGTGAAGGAGAGGTCTATGTGTCGTTGTGTCGGACCAAGGAGGGGACCGGGGTTCCCCTTCCTGTAAGTTGTTAGACCTGACCAGATGGTGAATCTTGACTCCACCATGGGAAAAACAACAACAAGAGACACATTGTGTGTGTACTCTCTCTCTCTCTCTGCGGGTGTGTGTGTGTGTGTGTGTGTGTGTGTGTGTGTACCTGCGGTGTCCTGTGTTGTGTGACTACTGAGGTGAACCAGACAGTATTAACTATTCAGTAGAGCCAGGTTTCGCTATGACAGCCTGCTTTGCTCTGCTGACTTCTGACTGACACACTCATCTCTCATATATTTGGAAGAGCTTTATGGAAACACCTTTGTGTGTCTGTGTGTGTGTGTGTAGTGTGTATTGGGAAGATAGGATAAAGTTTCTCCTTTGTCTTACTAATTGATAGTGCTGCTTGATTTGTGAAATGTAGTCCACGTGTCTGTCATATCAGTGGTCACACATTCCAGTGGTACACCTACATGTTCGCACGTGCGATGTTTCCAAATGCAGATGTTGTTGCTCGTTCATGATAATGGCAGAGCTTTATAAGATGCACTAAATGTTCTAAGTCATTTCTCCAGGCCTGATTATAATTTGAATCAGGTTGTTTTTTTTTCACATATAAGGAATTTGCCTTGATATGTTTGTGCATCACAATGAACACAGAGAAAAGGAAAAGGACAAACAAGCACTGCATAGTTCAAGAATGATGAATGACATTACATTAATCACATAATGAATTATTAATAACTATGTCAAACGTTAAAAGAAAAAGTGCTATACAGTGTTTTTAACAAAAGGAATTAGCTTTCAGGTCTTTTTACGTCAGACTAGAATCATTTTGATATGTTTGATATGTTGTATTTTCATTTCATAAGAATATTCCAAGCATACATGAACAATTATGTCAAAAGGCATGTTCCTCCATGTTAGCTTCAAAACACCAACATGTCAAAAGAACGATTCACCCAGATATGGAAATTAAGTCATTATGTACTCGGCTCCATGTTGATGGAGATTTAGGGGAAGTTTCATTGTCCACAAAACATTTCAGGAACTTCACAGCAAAACAGTGTTGCAATGTTCTCCTAAACAGATTAAGATGTATTATAGATTTAAAATGTAAAAAAAAAAAGACAAGAAAAAGAAAAAGAAATAAAACATAAAATGACTACGTTCAGCTTGTGCAGCTTGATCACATTCCTCTGGAAACCCTGAGATTCCAAATTCATTTGAAATGATTTCAAACCCTTTTAAGCTGAAATCTTCACTGAAGCCTCTAATAGTAAAGCATTAGCATGTACCCCGTCTGAGGACAGTGCACAAGCTTGAACACGTGTGCAAGATCATGGAGAAATCAGGATTTCTGCATACCTCAGTACTCACACAAAAAGGACCGCCAAAGGCTCCTTCACCAGAACTCCTGTTGATCTCGTCTTGAGGTGCATGTCAACATGCAAAGTCCCTTTGTCCACTAGCTAGAGTCGATTAAAACTCTGCTACATTTTTTATATTTTAAATTAGGATTTAAATTGAAAGAAAGAAAAGGAAAAAAGTGTGTTTTCACTCTTGGTTTGATATGAACTGAAACTTTTAACGGTTCATTTAACAGACGTTTGATTTTAACACCCTACAGGCAATGAACATACACTAGTTAAAACCTTTGCTGTTTATAGGCCTTTATTGAATCATGTGAAATGTAACTCGGTCTTTCTACATAATCCTGCCCTTTGCACAGTGGATCCTCCTAATCTCAGTTTCTCATGTCTTCTTTTTATTTTCCAGTTCCCTGAATGTGGCTTTTATGGCATCTACGACAAGATTTTGCTGTTCAAGCATGACACAACTACCAGCAACATTCTGCAACTGGTTAAAGGTGCCAGCGACATTCAGGAGGGAGATCTGGTGGAGGTGGTACTCTCTGGTAAGTAATACTCTATCCTCTTCTCTTCTAACATGAATATCTTGGGCCATTACTGTACAAAACAGCCATGTTCTAAATTACCGTCCTCATTTCCTCTTGAAATCGGTCCTGATCTGTTTAGTTTACTGTTACAGATCTTACACTGGCCTAATCTGTGCTTTCACTGTTTTAAACAGTAATTCTCTCTTGTGGAGTGGAGCATTCATCTAATTACCCATCTAATCATGCTTTGTTCTGCCCATTTACAGTAATGTGATTGTATCTTAACACCCACTGTGACCACGCTCTACCCCTTTCATCCCTTTAAGCGGCAGCCACATTTGAAGATTTCCAGATTCGGCCCCATGCACTCAACGTGCACTCATACCGAGCCCCCGCCTTCTGTGACCACTGTGGAGAAATGCTGTTCGGACTGGTCAGACAAGGGCTCAAGTGTGACGGTGAGGGGAATAGGGAGGTGAAGTGTGAACAAGAAAAGACAGTTTAATGTGGTCCACAAATTTCTCACACAAATGGGTCGTAACACTCACCAAATACACTACGTCTCCTCCCTCTCCTGCTGTCTGCCTCTGTTTCTCTGATCCATGGCTCCCCCTCCAGGATGTGGACTAAACTACCACAAGCGCTGTGCATTCAGCATCCCTAACAACTGCAGCGGAGCTCGCAAACGGCGTCTGTCCACCACCTCCCTGAGCAGCAGCCAGTCCCTGCGTCTCTCCACCACCGAGTCAGTGTACAGTGTAGGGACGACCTCCACCTGCGCAGAGGACGCCAGCCTCATCCGCTCACACACACAAATGGTAGTGGTGGATTCCAGCACACAACGCTCTTCTCTATAGATTATTCATATGCAGGAAACTTTTCAATGGACAGCATTTATTCAACCACTTCAGTCACCTTTGTTTTCAGGTCGACACTTAAAGTTAATCTTTTTGTGGACATGTTTATGATGGGAGTGAAATTTTTCATTTGAAAAATTCTACAGTGTCATAGTTACTCAGCACAATGCTCAGACAGACGCATTGTTTGTGATTCCCCCAAACAGTTTTCACTGGAGCTTCTTTCTAACAAAGACAAATGAGGTGTTGAGATGGAAATCTCATAACCTCTGCAAATAAAACCAGAACTTTATGCATAACTGCATTCAATTCATTTGGGTGAACCCTTAAAAACTGATGATTATACTGAAGTATTGCTGATTGATTTCCCTTTTACATTAATGACAAAAGTAAGGATATATTGAGGGCCTGTAATGAGAGAGGAAGCAAGCTTAAAACAGCTGGCATCACTAATTAATCCCTGAATCTGCAGCTTCCATCAGCTTTGTGGAGGTTTACAGTATCAGCCATCCGGCCCACAGCGTTAAGAGGTTCAGTTCACTCTCACCTCTCTAAAAAACAAATTTACTATGCCTGCTCAACACTTAAAAGTAGACAGACACAGTTAGCAGCTAGAAGATGAAGATGGTGTCGCATTTAGCAGCTAAAGAAAAGACATTTCCTTCAGACAGAAAGAACACAGAGATAAAAGAGAGGGACTATTGGACTTACATTTTGATATGCTATGTCTCACATCGCATACTTCCATTAGTATACTTAAATGCAGTATACTGCATGTGAGCGTACTTACTTGTGTAGTGCGTGAGCTTCAACAGTGTAGTGTTGTCTCAAATCAGATACAGCCACAGTATACTTACAGGAAATGACAGCCGCAACGTGACCGTGATCACGTGACTTTCAAAAATGTCTGCCAGCTTTTTTATGTGACTAAAATGAACGGCTAAATGTGCTCCACGGTTTATCTGAAATGGTTCATCGTTTGTACTTTTATTCGTTCATTGCTGCTGTTCTCCGCCGTAACCGTCGCTTCCTCGACTGTAATTTTCACAAGCTCGATTAAGTCTCGTAAGCCCCTCCCCTTCCCTATATGTAGCAAAGATGGCGATCATTGAGGGTGAGAAGTTTGAGTGTGGAAGTATGCGATTCTGAACGCAGCAATAGTGTTGGTCTTTTACTGTGTTCACGATTTGTTTCTGCTGCTCCCTAATGGCCAAAAACCCCCCCACAGCTATTACAGGTCTAAGGATATGAAATGTATAAATTAATGCTTTAATAATAAATAAGCATTGTAGTTGTTTTTCTTTTTGCCCAAGGTAAATAAAAGTCACCTTACTATTTTATTTATGCACATACTTTAAATGAAATTGAGCATCGATGCTTCCTGTCTGTTCTGCTAGCCTCGGACGCCGAGTGAGGCCCGGCGCTTCTACACGGGCCGACCTGTTCATTTGGACAAGATCCTGATGAGCAAGGTGAAGGTGCCTCACACGTTCGCCGTCCATTCATACACTCGGCCGACGGTGTGCCAGTACTGCAAGAGGCTTCTTCGAGGACTGTTCAGGCAGGGCCTTCAGTGCAAAGGTGAGCGCAGATGGGGGAGGGATGAGCTCATGTCTGAACATCCAGTGTGAGGCACAATAGCAGCTAAATCGAGCTGATAATGAGTTGTGTTTTGTTCCCCTCAGATTGCAAGTTCAATTGCCATAAACGCTGTGCGTACAAGGTTCCTAACGACTGCCTCGGGGAAACCATTGGAGGTGAGGAAGATATAAAGCTGCCACTTTTCTGATATGTTCATTAGTCTGTTAATCATGCATAGATTTGATAAAAGTCAATTCTCTCGTCTGCATGTTTCCATTGTCAGAATAAGGTCACTTCCATAACCACATATGATATAACACAATATCTAGCAAGACTGAAACTCACTGCCTATAATGTTTCTGTCTTCTCAGACAACAGAAGTAACTGCGGTAAGTATTAGTACTCAGTATTGATGCATGTAAAGCCGTTCTCTTCTGATAGCGGTCTTGGTAGTACTCATAGCAGTAGGAGCTCTTTTGCACAGCGTTTGAGATGCTTCAAATCTAATTCCACTCAACCTTCCCCTTTTTTAAAAATTTTGCCCCAGATATGTTGAGTCCCACCGCAGACCCTGAGGTTCCCATGGACTACAGCACCGAGTACGATTCCTCAGACAAGTCTTCAATCGATGACTCGGACGAAGCCTGCAGCATCCCTGGGTCCTTTTCTCCTGACAACAACCAGGACGGAACCAGTGGTGATCAAAGGTATGAGGAAAACACAAACATGTCGAACATGTTCTCGGAAATTGTATCAAATGGCACAACCTCAAACGTCTGTCCTTCTTCTTCTAGTGTTTACATCCCGCTAATGAGGGTGGTGCAGTCGGTGAGACAGACGACACGTCGATCCAGTACAGCCATCAAAGAAGGATGGATGGTTCACTACAGCAATAAGGACACACTGGTAACAACATCAGCCATACATATCCTCTGTCTGAGGAACTAAACCACTCTGCAGTCCTGTAAAGGTGTTGCTGGACAGAACAGATTTAAGTTATGTTAGACTCATGAACTCGTTTTCTTCACTTTCTTTTCTAGGTTTCACTGACATTATTCCATTTACCTTCCTCTCACTCTGAGATTTAAAGCATCTTCTTGTATCAGCTTATTGTCAAAGATTGCACAGATGCATTAAATTGGTTCCGTTTTCCTTTACATCTGTATTTATGTGAGCATCTGTGTGCACTCAGCAGATGTGTGGTTGATTCAAGCTAAAGGCCCAGCGCAAAGTTTACTTTCTCCGATTTTATTCTCTATATTTGATGTTAAAGAAACTTTTCTCCCTCTCTAGTCTTGTTATAGCTTGTCGTTTCCTTCCCAGCCTCACTAGCACCCTCCTTTTCATTCTTTCACGTCTTCTCTCTCTCTCTGTTTCCACCTTTTCATCATGCAGCTTGTACTCCTGCACATCCTTATCGTCTGGCCAGGTATCTCTTCCTCTGGAACTTCAAACTTGAAATTGCATTCATAGTGCTCCCTGAACATTGCTCTATCCCTCACTCTCTGTCCTCTCTCCATTACAACCCTCAATGTCCTGCCACACCTTCATTACTCCTCCTCATCCCACCCTTCTCCAACCCCCAAACAGAGAAAGAGGCACTACTGGCGTCTGGACTGTAAGTGCGTCATCCTTTTCCAGAACAACACCTCCAATAAATACTATAAGGTAAAAACAACGAAGATGATCTCAGCTCATTTATTTGAAGTGTGCAACCTTTTTGTTAAATTGCATCACTGGTGCATCTCTCCTGCAGGAGATCCCTCTGTCTGAGATCCTGGAGGTGCGTCCTGCTGGAAAATTCACACTCGTCCCCCCAGGCACAAATCCTCACTGCTTCGAGCTCATCACTGGCACTATGTGCTACTTTGTTGGCGAGGACCCCAACACTCTCCCCTCCCTGACCCCCAGCAAACCCCAGACTCTCCCCCCGACCCCTCCCTCTCCCAGCCAAGTAGCTCCTAACAGCGGCATTGGGCGTGAGGTGGCCAAGGCATGGGAAAGTGCCATTCGACAGGCCCTCATGCCAGTCATCTTTCAGGACGCACCACCAGCTGCAGGGAACACAACTCACAGTAAGTTTAGAGCAACCGAATACAAGTGGGAGATTTATAGACTGACATGTCAGTTTATGATGCCAAAAAAACAGAATGCCGTGGCTACATCACTAGCCAACTAGGTGCTCCAGCTTGCTAACTCTAGCTGACTTACTGTAAAACTCTTTGTTTGACTCTTACCCCCTTTATTGGGGTGTTAAAAAACACCCCGATGCAAGGCAGTAAGTTGTTTCCTATTTTTAGATCGCTGAGCCGAGGTTGGGCAGAGTTTCCTTTTTTAGTGCTGGATTAAATACAACACAGAGCATGCAGGATATTAGCTGTTGATGAATTATTATGAAATGATATATACATGTATACATGTTGTATTTTCAGGACAAGCCTCCATCAGCATATCAGTGTCCAACAGTCAAATACAAGAGAATGTGGTACGACCTTTTGTCAATTTTATGTATTTCCTTCAGACTTAAGAACAATGACACATTCAGGATGACAGTGAATATATATAATATTATGTATAATATATATGATATGGAATATTGCTGTCCTACAGGATATTGGTACAGTATACCAGATTTTCGCTGATGAAGTGCTGGGATCTGGCCAGTTTGGAGTAGTGTATGGAGGTATGTATATGTTTGGATTAGATTACATTCAACTTTATTGTCATCGCCAAGTACGAGCACTCAACGAAATCCGATCGGAAGGAGCAAGTAGTGACATAGGTGCTCAGATGAAATAAAATAAATGAATAAATAAATAAATATATATGTAAATATAAACATAAGGTGCCTAAGATGTTATCAGCTATTTATAACAGGCATCTTATTATAGATAAATACATATATACATATAAACAGTCTCAGATGTAAATAAATAAATAAATAAATAAATAAATAAATAATAAACATATTCCAATCACTAATCACTAATTTGCCAAGTATCAGCTGACTGATCTTGTGATGGTCAAGATAAATAGTGCTGCACTGGAAACAATGGTGTCTTAAGTTGAAAGCTCACAAGACAGTAGACAGCACATTACAACCCCCCCCATACATGGACTATACTGATCTTATCAGCATAACACGCCTGAATCTTTGGCTGAACTGTCCTCAGTGGAGTGGCATTGTGTTTAATGTATGATAGGAAACAGGTTCTTCTGGGAATAAGAATAAAAAAGACAATGTTTCTGGTTTAGCATCAGTTTTTTTATAGTATCTTAAACCAACAATTTTACACAGCTTACAAATTCTGGGTAATAGGGCCCAATACATGTCTGTGTGTGAGGTTCAGTTTGTAGTCACATCTGTTACTCATGCTCCATCTCCTCATCAGGAAAGCACAGGAAGACAGGGAGGGACGTCGCCGTCAAAGTCATCGACAAGCTTCGCTTTCCCACCAAGCAGGAGAGCCAGCTGAGGAATGAGGTGGCCATACTACAGGTAAACACATGTATACTGAGTGTGTCACTGCAGCTGTAAGTGGGTATAATGTGTACATGCATACAAGTTCTGACATCGTAACAGGTGATTTAATATATATTGGATATTGATGTTTTATAGGCATTCATTAGGTTTGCATTGATTCAATTGGAAATGCATTAAAATGTTTAAGATGTTTACTTTATAGGAACAGGTGATTTTCTTTGTCTGACAAACTAATCTATGGTGTGTGGACCATTTTAAAGGAATGGAAAATCCTGCACTGATAGTAGCATTGAGGGAGACATAGGGAACATATGCATGCATGGTTTGTGGTTGTTAATGGTTTATTTGTGGTTTGGTACGATGCAAGATGTTTGAATTGACTAAAAATCAACTCACTTGAAGAGTACTATGTACTTATACTAATAAAAAAAATAAAAAAATATATGATCTAAATAGCATTTTGGAACTAGTTTGGTTAGGATATTATCATTTTATGCCAGATACAGTATGTTATGTACTGTGAGAATGGAGGCGATCACAAGCTGTCATCTTTACAATCTGTCGAAAGTCGTTTGTGTTTTTTTGTTGTAATTTATGTGTTTAATAATGTCATTTAGTCTATTTTGTGTTATAATTTAGAGACAGAAGTACATCTCAGTGACACTTTCTTAAACAGCCAGGTTTATATCACATTGTTTACCAGCAGATGGAGACAGTTGTGCGTTCGTCTGAACCTGTGCATAAATGAGCTGACTTCCCCGTCAGCTACCCTCATTTTACCTTTCAGACTAAAAAAGGTTCTGCAGAATCATGCAGGTTCCAAGATATATAAAAAAACACCCATCTGAGTCATAAATGAGTGGTAAAAACACCTCCTAGAGAACATTTTTATCCATAATGATGTTATAATTATTTCTCTCTTCTCCCTGCTGTGTTTCACATTCCTCTTTTGCTGACATTTTCTGACTCTCTTCTTATTTCTCACCCAATTTCTACTCCCACTTTCTGTAAATACGTCTCTTTCACCACTCTCTCCTCTTTTGGTTGATATGATATGATATGATTCCCCCTCAATTTTTCAAACTATTCCAATATCATGCTTTTTCTCCTCTATTTGTCCCCCTCCTCCTCCTGTCCCCCTCCCAGAGTTTACGTCACCTGGGCATTGTGAACCTGGAGTGTATGTTTGAGACCCCAGAGAAAGTGTTTGTGGTGATGGAGAAGCTACATGGTGACATGCTGGAGATGATCCTGTCCAGTGAGAAGGGCAGATTGCCTGAGAGGCTCACTAAGTTTCTCATCACACAGGTTTGTATGCGTCCTAGAAAAGGGGATTTTTTGTGTGTGTCTACATGATGCTGTGACAAGGAAACAGTTGCAACTGGTCGACGCATACTTGTTATTATATGCCCATGTGGGCATCTTGATGTATGTCATTCTTACGCATATCCTGTTTGTGTGGTTTTCTGTGCAGATTCTTGCAGCGCTGAGACACCTGCACTTTAAGAATATTGTACACTGTGATCTGAAACCTGAGAATGTGCTGCTTGCCTCTGCTGATCCTTTCCCCCAGGTATACACACTAAAACCCACTCTCATGAGCACCAGTTATAGTTTCACACTCTGTAATGAACACATCATAGCACATGACAAACAGTGGATCTGGCATGTTTCCATGTTGGTCTCAAAAGCTTTGCTGTCATTTCAACATGTCCCCTTTTTTGTCTGGACTGCAGAAAATCAGAGTCAGCTCTATAAATGAGAAAGTCTGTCTCTGAATTACTGAATGAATGATGATCGGTCGGTTGGGTATAGTTTCCCTATTTGCTGGTGCTCTTTGAAAACTGGTGCTAAACAGTCCTCAGTTACACTATAGTTCAAAAGTTTGGAATCACCAGTTATTTTCATGGTTTATAACCATCGTTCTCTAATCCAGAAAGTGATCTTAGATAATTACTGAACCACAGCGCTGCCATTGAGCTCTAAATATTTTGGCCACCAGTTTTTCTTTGTGTCCTCTGCAGTCTACTCAGTGGTTACATTAAATAGATTTATACTGTGATTTGTCATGTTCATCTGATATTAAGTAGTTCAGTTCCAACAGTGTTATGTAGGCTAACCTTCTATTTCTATTTTGGATGAATAAAAATAGCTTTACTAAAGTAGTTCACCTGTAAATTCCAGCTTCTTATAGGTATTATTTTGTACTTAACTCTGAAACAGGAATAATTTAAAATCAGATTTTGATGCTACGCTTCTGATTTCTCAATGACTGGTGATTTATTGTTATTTACTTTAGGTATCTTTGTCTTTCTCTACCCTCACAGTTTTCAGTCTGGTTGTACAGCGTGTTGTTCTCCATTTACAGCCATCCTTCTTGAAAAATCAATAAAACAGTCATTCAAACCACAAGTGATTAAATCCTTATTACCGATCAGACATGATTGTACTTACTTTTTACTCTGCCTAGCGGGTCTAGTCAGGTTACCACGTTTCCCTATGTTATAAAGCACTGTGGCTAGATTAGGTTATAGTGATATATAACCTGTACATGCTCCAATATGTGCAATATTCCAGCTAGGCTATGTAAGATTTTGTATTCAGTATTCAACTGGGGGAATTGTGCAATACTCTGGTCAAATTGGATGTTGGGAATTGTGTAAGACTGTGATTTGTGGGGTTTGTAATGAGTCGATGTCATGTCTTTTATCGTGTTATCCTTTGTGTATGTTAAGTAATGCCGTGTATGAAATTTCACTGACACAGTTTCCCAATGCGGACAATAAAGTATCAGACCTGACCTGTACAAAGCATGACTTTTTTTTGCAAAACCTTCATAAAAACAACATCTATTCGTAAACAGGACCTCCTACAACCTAAAAATCAATGAAAACATATTGAGCTGTACTTAATCAAGCTTTTGTGGCAGGTGTTTCCAAACTTTTGAACTGAGCACATTGAACCTGAACCAGGTTTTGGACCAGTCTGCCTAAATCACAACCTGACTCCTGCCTAATTTTCCTCACTGTTTCCTTCTCTCAGGTGAAGTTGTGCGACTTCGGTTTTGCCCGAATCATTGGCGAGAAGTCTTTTCGTCGCTCAGTGGTCGGCACCCCAGCCTACTTGGCCCCGGAGGTTCTGCTGAACCAGGGCTACAACCGCTCACTAGACATGTGGTCAGTCGGAGTCATAATGTACGTCAGCTTGAGTGGGACATTCCCATTTAATGAGGACGAAGATATCAATGATCAGATCCACAATGCGGCCTTCATGTACCCGCACAACCCCTGGAAACAGATCTCCAGTGATGGTAAACACAGAGCGGAGACTTTTATAGTTAAACACACCTAGATTTGGGAGTGGAAATACACTCAGTTAACACCTGCTACACCTGGCCAAAATGAACTGCTCTCCATCTACGTCATGATGACAGTCATATTAAACAGGGATCTTTGTTCATTGTATTTTATTTCTACCACAACTATATGGAGAAATGGAATTGTTCAGATGAAGCTGGAATGACCAGACGTGATATTTGTATAATGTTATTGTACTTTCTTGTTGTAGACCGATCTGTACTTGTTTGTGTTCCCAGCAATCGACCTGATCAACAACCTGCTCCAAGTTAAGATGAGGAAACGCTACAGTGTGGACAAGAGTCTCAGCCATGCATACTTACAGGTAGCACATAGAAACTGCTTGTATGCACACATAAAACAAATATATGCAAAAACAACATGGCTTAAAGGTTGACTGTAGGAAGCAGCACATTTTCCAGATATAGTAACTGCTAATTGCTTTAGGTGGCAGTTGTCACTTATATTTTTACTTCTGCAAACACCTCAATAAAATCTGTCACCATTCCAGACAATGGCAAATATAACTCTAGGACTCTACACTGAGATGGCAGCTCAGGGCTGATTTTGATGCTCTTACTGCAGGTGTAAGAGGACAGATTGCACAGAATTTAAATGCATAAATGTGTAGCATTGGAAAAACAGGCCAGCCTTCTGGTTTCATCCAGTCCACTGTTGTTGTTTTCGCTGCAAGAACACCCACTAATTTAGCCTGTCATAGCAGCCCTAACTTGGATTATAGAGTCTGACCATTAAAGGGTCATTCCAGGTCTTTCTGGCTCACACACACATAACCTGAAGTGATTATTGGATGATGTGCTCTAATCACATGAAAGCCAATTTGATCTAATTTGATCTAATTTCAACGCTTCTGAGACTGAAACTTCATCCCTCTGTTTGCTCCCGCTTCTCCATCCTCAGGACTATCAAACATGGCTGGACCTGCGGGAGCTGGAGACTAAACTCGGCGGACGCTACATTACCCACGAGAGCGATGACAGCCGCTGGCAAACATTTGCCCAGGATAATACTCTGCCTTACCCCTCTCACCTTGTGCCTCCTCCTCCTGCGCCAGCCTCTGATGATGAAGAGGGCGGGGAGGATGCAGACGTGCAAGGCCTCACAGAGAGGGTCAGCATCCTTTGACCAGACAGAGGGAGACAAAGCGCTCAGTTTTACAGCAATAAATCAAATCTCTCTCCTTTAACCTGAGGTCATTAAAACATCCTTCTAATTACCTCTGCTTACGCATTTTTATTAAATTATGCACAATCCATGATGCATAAACTGCTTGATGGACTTTCCTGAAAGCTGGTGGAAGAGTGGAGCATGTGCCAAAGAAGGAACCATGGAATTTGGAGTAGATCCGGATAGAAAGGTTCATATGCAGTTATTCCTAGGATGAGATGATCAATCCCTTGGTAGTTACAGTATCCTGATGGCATCTGGGCTTCTGGGAGACTTTGTGGGAGACTTGTGGGTGACGGTGGAGCCGGTTGTGTGGGAGGGGGGGCGGCCAGGGGATGAGGGCCTGGTTGTTGTTGGTTACTTCCTCTGGATGCGTTGAGGTCTTCAGGAGGTGCCCAACCTTCACTGAGTGTTTCGGCCTTTATCCTCAACGCTCTCTGGTTGGCAGGCCGGCAGCGGTGGCCAGGTCAGTGCCCCTCTTATCCCAGTCTGCAGGCTGCAAAGGCCGCCAAAATTTAATAAGAGGTAATAAGTGCAATCCTTGCTGTAATGGAAGTTATCACTATATTGATTTGTATGATTCCAGCAAATAAATTCCAATAAGAAACGTTCTGCCTTCACTCGGACCATTTTTATAGTACAAATGGTGCAACGGCAATCACCAGGAGCTCAACATCAGCAAAACCAATGAGCCTGTGGTGAGACTACTGCTGCATGTCTTTTAGTTTGTGAGCTCCGTGAGAGGAAAAAACAGAGTCAGATTCCTTTTACGTGTCCACATGCTTGGCTAGTAAATCTGATTCCGACAGAGCACAAAGAAGCTATGAATTCTAAAATGTGGACGCTTCATGCAACCCGACAGCACAGAAGAGCCACAGAATCACCACAGATTCAAGGTGGGCACACAAGATTAATGTCCCCAATTTAGTGTCCGACCAAATGTTAAATATGGCCACAGTCTCTCTCTCTGCTCTTGAGTTATGGCGCTGAATATTATATGAATGGCCAGTAAAGTGTGCATCATAGTGAAGGTGATCCTGAATGCACAATACCTATATACTCTAGATACTTTAGGTTTTTATATTTATGTATCAACAACAAAAAATAACAAGAACCAAAAAGAAGCACGTCCAAAAAAAAGGGGAATTTGAAGCAATAGCCATAGTCATGTACATATTAAAATAAAATACAAAACAATTTTCTTGCTATAGATATAAAAGTATGTACAGTAAAACAATAGAGGATACTCTCAATTCCTAGTTTCTATTTCCTTAACCCTGGAAACCTACTCCTATCATTTGGAATGCTGTGTTTATCATCAATAGTTTAGGAGTTATCAACTAAAATATAATTCTCCTCATTCATCTCTTGAACTCTTTCCTCACATTCTGTGGGGAGTCTTCACAGATAAAACTGGAATAAACATATAAATCAGAAAAATGAAAAACAGCATGTTCTCATCCCCTCACTGCAAAATGCTTCAAAATTAAACAGGATACACAGTTTTTCCACAAGCGATCAAGAAAAAGAATGAGGTATATGGTTGTTAATCAGGGTATTTTTACAGAACAAATGAAATTGCCTCCTGTTAGAAAGAAAAGTAACTTTTTTTTTTAGTATTTAGATAGACTGATTGGAATTACAGTGAAATTCTAGTTATGTCCTCACAAAAGATCGTGTCAATCTTTTTTTAGTGCTTCATGGTGGCAAAGGACCTACTCTGTGCTGGTAATTACCAATGTGTCAAACCTGTCTGAACTCACAATAGTATTCCCATAATGGATGCACTTAAGTGGAAAGTATTGATCTGGTGTCAGCAAATCCTCTAAGCGCACACAGTAGAGCACAGTAGAGTCCAAGACAAGCCCTCAGGGTTCTCGCAACATTTAAAGAAAATTAATTAAAATAAGTCATGGATGCTCCCCATTATCTGGATCTACACCAAAATACAGTAGTTCCTTCTTTGGCACACGCTCCTCTCTTTCATTACGTTTCATGAAAATCCTTTAAGTAGTTTATGTGTAATTAATAACAAAATGGATCCACCCCTTTATCCAGATCCACTCCAAAATTTAAGGGGTTCTTCCTTAGCTACATGCTAACCCTTCTATCAAGTTTCATCCAAATCTGTCAGGAAGTTTATGTGCAATAGATGGAAATGGTGGACACAATGTTTCATCTCGCAATGTTAAAGAATGTGAAAAAAAAAATCCTGGATCCACCCCTTTATCTGGATCCACACCAAAATAAAAAAGCAGAGAATGTAATCCACTTTAAAATGTAATGTCTTCTTCTCTCTCATATGCCCGACCCTCAAATCAAGAGTCATGAAAATCCGTCAAGTAGTTTTTGTGTAATCCTGGTAATCCAGTCACAATGACTGATGCTGAATTCAAATGGAGGCAGCATTTTTACACGAAGCAGGTAAACCGACGCCTCCTTCAAACAACACAGCTCCCCTTTTGTTGTTGTGAAGAAGAGCAGAGCTCTGCCTATGATGTAGGCGCAGACAGCTTGTAGTACTGAACTAGATTTTGGACAGCGTATGTGGTTTGACTACATGTCATGTCAATATGTTGCATGTTTCTGTGAAGTAGGAATTATTGATATACATTATAAAACATACTTTTGTTATGATGGTCTTATTATACATGTGTAACCTGAAGTTTATGTAGTAGTGGAATATGTGTAGATGTTTGAATGATGATCCTTGCATTGGAAATGGATAATACAAACCTTTAACAATATTCTCTCTTGTGTTGGATGTCTTATTTATTGCTTCATTTAACCGTACTGTCATTCTTAAAATTGAAATTTTCAGCTGTCTAGAGAAAACTACAGAAGTGTAATGCATTAGCTTGAGAAAAAAAAAATTGGGGCCTTTTTAAAAAAATTATAAATTCAGAAAAAAACGGAGCATTTTTTCTGAATTAACGAGATCATTATCTCGTTATTTAAGAAAAACGGACAAGAATTTCATTTTTTTTCATGAAAACTTTTGTTTTTCTGAATTAACGAGATAATTATCTCAGAATTCTGAGAAAAATTTTTCATAAAAAAATTAAATTCTGGTCTGATTTTCTGAAATAACAAGATAATTATCTTGTCAATTCGGTAAAACAGGACAAATTTTTTTTCTCAAGTGAACGCATCAGGCTTACATAGAAAACACACAAAAGTGAGCAGTCATAGATGCATGATGAATATTCAGCTCTAAAATATCTGCCAAGCATATGTGTTTTTTCTCTATCTTCTGCTTTTCTACTTTCAGTTTGACAGACCTATTTTATTCCAAGCCAAAGAAGAGCAAATACCACATATGCTGACTATAGTTTCTGCTTAGGTCTCATAAGAATGCTGTCATAGGGAAGCATGCAACGTGGATATAAATGATTTAAATGTTTTTGACCACACAAATGAACAAACACTCCTAAGACAAAAGAGCTTTTCTTTTACACATATTATTCCTCACAGACCGAGTGGCACTCCAGACGACGCTGTAGCTATACAGGCAAAGAGAGACAATTGTTTTCCATTCTGTCTTGAGCGCTCTTCAGTCGGCTACTCTGGTGAAAGTGCATCCTCGGCCCTACTAGAAAACGTCCATCATCATTGGCAAACAATGCCAGATGACACACTCTCCTTCAGGCTCCTCTCAATGTCTTTGGTGTGGAGGCAGGTTTTATCACTTTCCTATACTGGACTTCTCCAGGCTACTGTTTTTGCTCTGGCAAGTAAGCACAATAAAAAGCGCCAAATCTCAGAGATACTTAAGCAATGAAATCTATTTAGCTTCATTTAATTCTGCCAAAAAGAAAACTTGAAAAAACTTGTGTTCCAGTGACCGGAGATTAAACGTGATTCTTAAATGAAAATTGCACTTAAAAGTTTATTTTTTCAAATGAAAAACAAAAGAAAATGCTTAAATTTCCCAAAATATCAAAAGCCTCTTCTCCAGTACATGGGAGCTAAAGTTCAGTGACTTTGGACTTATGTCCTGGAAAACCCTCGTCCCACTCACAGAATGAGTCCACAATGTAGCCATGGCAGAAATCCTTAAATAGCAAAAGGAACCATTTCATGTTATGACTGATACGTGTACAAAGTCTTGTGAAAAAACAAACAGTTTCTCTGGAAGTCAAACATGACAGAACCCTTCCTTATCGCCCCCCTCCTCACTTCAGTCATGGCGGCGGATAATAAGATAAATCAGGTTTTACCGGCGCGAGCAACACTTGTTTTTTGGATGTTTAATGTAGGCCATAGTAGGATGGAGCCAACACAGACATGGGCGATAGCTTTAAGAGGGATCATTGTTTACATGACGTTGATCTCATCCTCTCATTGGATGATAAGGCATTCCCAAAACTCATTCTGTCTCCCCAATTTGAAGACTTTTTTTTTAGCAGATTTTCTTCTTCTACTAGCTGCTTTTTAAACCTTACAATTTGGGCCACACGCAAAATGTGTTATCAAAACATCACACCAGCTTCCTGCCTTTCCACCTTGCATTTACACAGATGTGCATTTCGGTGCTGTTACTACTTCCACTGCCATTATAGAGGTGGAACAAAACACACCTTCATTGCATTTTCCAGAACGTCAGGGTGGAATAAAGGTGCACCAGTCCTGCCTTCGAAAAAGCTGTGTAAATGGGTCTTGTGACTCAATACAAATTACCCCCCCTCTAAGTATATATGTTATCCTCCCAGATCTGGATTATGATTCCGATTGGAATCCAGTTGCACAGTGTGGTGGAACACCATGAGTGTCCATGCCTGGGTATTTTTATTCTGATTGGCCTATCTTATAATCTTGAAGAGAGTAAAATAGTGATCCAGATTCAGCCTCAGAATCTGGATCCGCCTCAAGATTGAATAAACTCTTTTTTGGAGACGGATAGACGGCAGATGTGCAGGCTGGGCAGGGAAATGATCATCAATCACCAGAGGAGTGCCAGGAGGGAAGCCATGCTCCTACCTCGTGCACACACGTAGATGGATGGCGTAAAACACAAGTATGTCTACACATCAAGGCTTTGGTATGCCTTCAGGCCTTGTTTTGTGTACTTCCCCACTCAAAATCTGATACTGCATATATAAATGTCAGGAAACTGGATTCCTGGCCCCATGTTAATGATCATGGACCACTGACGTTTGGCAAGTTGTAACCGCTTTAGTTTGTTTTCCTCCCTGTTTCATCATTTTGCCTTAAAGATATAATGTTGTAGGATTTTTAGCCATTCAGTTTGCCTGAGTGGGTTGGATCATGACATCAGTGCATACCCTCTATTACCACATAGGCAAAGTAGACAAATCCTGCCTTCACCTCATCTCCACAGTGCCAGAAGGCTCTCTGCTGTAGCCTGATGCTAGAGTTATCTCATCTTTCTCATGTCTTCACTAACATGTTTCTCCTGTGCCTAGATTGCCAGCTCATGGCACAATGGCCACCTGCCTCAAGCCTCTGCTTAACTCCAGCTACTCACGTTTCCTCGCCGCCTGCCTGCTGCCCGCCTTCGTCAGCTGAACCTTCCCTGCCAAGTTATAATAAACCTTTTACTCAATGTCATGTGTGGACACTCACTGTGTCCGCTGTTAGGTCCTGATAAAAATAACTGGAGGCACAGCTGTGGCTGTGACAAGGATCGTGTCATTGTGGTGTTGTTTTACAATAAGAAACAAGAGCGCTTCGCCAAGGCCCAGCAATCCTCAATATAACTGTTAGGGTCTGTGTCCACCAAAGCATTTTTTCCTGAGGCCAGCATATTTGTTTAATTATTTGCAATGGGAGTTCTGTGTATTTACACTACACTTTACAGACGCTAAGTGTCTTTTTTGCGCTGAGCGCTGCATGTTTGGTGTTTATTTTTGTGGTCGCCGAAAAACGTTCAACTTTGTGTAAAACGTGGCGCTCATCACTGTCACTTTTTACCCAGCCGTCCAATCACAGTGGAGGAGGGGCGGGACCCACATAGACCTGCGGGTCTGTCCTCTCTCCCTACTTCCTCCAGCCTTCCCTTGATCCAGAGCCAAGGCCAGAGCAAGTCCTCTACCTTCTGCTGCCATTTTTACACTCAAAATTTGTCGATGAAACAAACTATCCACAAAATTAGGTACTTGCAACACAAATTACTTCCGCGGATATTCCATATCATAGTGTAAGAGACTTTTCTGTTTGGTTCCTCTGTAAGGCAGTTTATAAAGGTGTTGGCAGACCTCCGCTGTGTTAGAGTGAGTTGAGAGTGAAGCGAGGAGAGGAGAAGGAGAAATAAAGTGGGGGACGGTGGCTGCCGCCCCACTCATGACTCACACTTCTGTGTCTTTCTTTTTATTAATAATCAATACCGTCATAAGAACCCAAACCATTCGGTTACATTGGTGGCAGCGGTGTTCTTTCAGGAGCTGCTTGTAATGTGTTTTTGAGGCGTACCTTCCTTTATCTTCGTGTTTTATTGATTCGTAAAGTGGGGGAAAAAATAGGGTTTTCACTTGTTGCCAATTTGACATCACTGAAGCTCTGTGATCATTCTTCCTGAAATAACCATCAAGTGAAACACTGTGTGAACACACACACCAAAAACTGTGTTATAGCTCTAGAAATGTTTAGCCTATAATTGTGTAACATGATCACAAATTCTGATTACACTTTCCTCATCTGTCGTCTTGACTGCAGATCCAATGACCTGCAGTTTGAACCATACTGTAAATTAGAACTTTGTCCCAGCTGCTGGTCTTGCCCTTGCACTCAGGCAAAAGACATTCTCAGAGTAAATAAGTCAGAAGTGTGGAGCAATTTACAAAATGACAGAAAATTGCAGAGCAATTCTGGTTGTCAGACAGACGAAAAACCAGAACTTACCCCCAGGCTCATTTCACTTCAGTGGTGAAGGTGAAAGGCATAATATTTGCTCAGAGCACAAGTCAGTATGGCAACCGAAGACAGAAGAAATGCTTTGAAGGCGCTTTGGCCGAGTCCCACTTGTCGTCTGATTTTTGCATTAAATGAACTGAACTGATACAGGTAGCCACAAACACATTTACAAGCATACTATTTTGGCATTTTCTTCAAAAGCCATTACAAAAAAATATGATCCACTCCCATAGAGCCAGACACCGGAACACTCACTTGGACCCTATCAAGTGGAAAAAAAGGTGATGGATGAGGGATTGTGAGGCTAGAAGGCCCCTTTTAGAATATTTTACTCTAAGACTCATCGGAAAAGATATTAACCATTTCATACTCTTCCTCTTCCCCCAATCCTCTTCACATTATGACCGTACAAGAATCCATCCTAAGAATTACATTACATTACGTTATTAACAACAGCGCTTGGAGAGCACAAACCTCCGCCAAGGCCCAACAGTTGTCCGGATCAAAATTTAATCATCTCTAGGATATGCTAGGGTCCAACTTTGGTGAAAATTACATGCAAATCCGTCCATTAGTTTTTGCGCAATCCTGTTAACAAACAAACAAACAAACCGAACCAATCACATAACCTCCTTGACGGAGGTCCACATTGACGGAGGTCCTCCTTGCTTGGGTCCACATTGACAACCCACTCAGCTGGAAGGCCCATATTGGTAGTCTTTGCCTCAGACTAGATGTACTTCCTACGCAGACTCAGGGTCTATGGAGCAGAGCAGAAGCTCATGATACTGTTCTCCTAGGCTGTATTGTAAGTATTGTAAGATAAGGTATCACAGCCTGGTATGGTAACTTGACTGTGCAGTAACATAAATGTTTACTCTACATGTTAACAGAGAGGCTGCAGACATCCATCACAGACGCCTTTCATAAACATTAAAAGAGCCTTGGATATCGCACTGACACAGGTTATTATGAGTAAAATACTACATCTGATAAGCACACAGGTCACACCACTGTCTGGTACGCTGCCTACTACATTTAAATCAGTCCCTTCTTAACTGCAGTGAAGTACTTCAGTTTCCGTGAGCAGAAATGTAATGAGGGTGATAAGCATAACTCTGCATCAAGTGAATGAAGATGTGAAAGCTGTTCAAAGGAAGTGAAAACACATCAGTTAATGGGTGGAATTAACATTTATGGTCAAACTATGAAATGTGAAAGTAAAATGAGAGAATCGAGATTTCATGACATTTTACCTTACTGTCTGCCTACACAGTTTTAATTTCCTTTAAATAGAAATCATTGCGTCATGGAACACTCATTTTTTCAGCGGTATGAACATCTGGTCGATCACAGTCTAGTGTTTCTCCCCTCCCATGAAGCACACTTCCTCCATGCACGTGAGCAAAACCAAACCTCCCTCTGCCTGCATGTGTCTTCCCCTTTTATACTTCGCCTCATCCCTTCCCCACACTCTTTGCTGACATTTCAACTGTGGCTGTCAACGGCAAGTTATCTTGACCTGAAAAAAAACAAAAGAAAAAACAGACAATAGACAGAGAGAAAAAACAACATTTCACTGTGCTGTTGTTGTGCTTGGCTGTGAGCAGAGAGTATCGTGTGGGACTGCAGCAGCTTGGCTGCACGATGAGGACTGTCCCCTCAGCTTGTCCTCTGACTCTCCTGGACTGAATTTGTACAAACCAGCTCTGGAATGTGTCTGAAACTCTCCATCTACTGGACAGCCTTCTACAATCAAGAGATACTTCTACCCAAAGGCAAAGGTGAGCTTGTTATTGATTACAGTTCTGGATGTAAGATGCCTAAAATTATGCGAGACATACAAAACAAATAAATAAATGAAACTGAAAAGGTTAAAAAAAGCGATATAATTTTTAATGTTTTGCATGCAGGGTGTTAAAGGTAACACATTGTCTGCTAGTTTTAATTTTCTGTCCCCTGTTGACTGCTGTCAAGATTAAGACAGCATAATATAATATATAAATATAATCACACTACAAACAATGATTCTTTGCAAGGTTGAATATGTTCTGTGGTTATCACTACAACAGGTTAAAGGATGCAGCAGGGAACTGTTGATAAGAAATAGTGGAAATTCACAGGAATGTGCTTGGCGGAGATGGAGAGTGATGCACAGCTTTGGTATTAGGGAGGCAAACTATAAAACATAAAATATTAGTTTGTTTGGAGAGGGAGATTTGACACACGCGTTCCACCTCTTCAGGGAAACAGCTGAAGTTTTGCTCTTATAAAGCCTTGCTAGTGACAACCAGGCTGTGCAATAACAACCAGGCTTAGCTCAGCTTAAAGTAATACTAACAAACACATAGTTGGCCCAGCTACACGAATGGACAGACTGAAGTTTGGACCAGCTGTGTGTTAGGATTTTGTGATAAAATGAAACAGAAATGCTATAAAAGATGAACCTGTAGACTAGATGAAAAAAAAAGATCTCATATTGGTTCTAAAGCACAGGAAATGTGAATAAACCAAACTTTCCGTCCTTGTTACAAAGAGGGGAAGACACACTTGTGATTAGTCAGAGCAGCCAGACTGATGACAAAACAGCAGCTGATGAATAATTTTAGAAATTATTTATGAGCAAAAAAAAAAAAAAAAAAAATTAAATCCATTAAATCGAACCCATTTCCACACCATTTCCTGCACGCCCCCCACACGCACACACATACACACAAATAAAGACACATGCGCTTGCAGGCACACATTATCATTTGCCAAAGATGGTCTGCCTCTAAATGGCCTCTCCATTATTGAGTTTGGATGGGACGGCCTATCTCTGGTCAGACGTTAATGGCATTAGACGCTTCCTGAGACTGTAAACACAGCAGGATCAAGCCTCAGCAGCAGAACACAACACGGGGAGGAGAAAACAAATACGAGAGGCTGCCACTGAGATACAGAGAAATATAGCCATGGTGATACAGATCACAGGTTTGGCTTCACAATGCAGAAATCTCATACAGGATAAAATCGACAAAAACTATCGAGGGCTCTTGGGATTTTACATTAAAACAGTAATGGTGTGTTGTCTTTATAGGAAATGATTGAAAGGATCCACACAGAGGAGAGACTGCTGACTCTAATATAAACCATCTGATGATGACAGTAACCTCTGCCATTTTTTGTTTTTTCCCCCTTTTTTTGCTCCAATGTATTTTTCAGCTCTGGAACATTTTGAACAGGAAGAAACAAAGACTAATATCTAGGATGTGTCTGCCTAATAGGCGGGAATTACACCAACAGCTCTCTGAGATGAGCTGGGACTGACCATGAATTTACATCCTAAATCAGGGAGAGAATTGGTTCATTAATTCATTTAGGGCACCACAGAGTTCACATTACTCATCGCTCAAGCCAAAGTAAACACTTAAATCCCTGTCTGGGAGAGATGCTGCAGGGCAGCGCTGCTTTTAATGTCTTATGCCTCAGGCTGATTGATTGATTGATTGATTGATTGATTGATTGATTGATTGATTGATTGATTGATTCATGGACTTTTTTTAAAATCTGAAATGTCTTCTGTTTGTTGTTGCTATGTTTCCTTGTGTGTTGAAGGGTCAAGCCTTCCCCACGGGGACAATAAAACACATATCCCTATCTATCTATATTTATAAAGCGTTCAGCTTTATAGATATAGATAGATAAGTCACCTTCTGTCGGGATACATTGAAATCAGCAGTAATTTAATGACTGTTTTGTTACCCCCAAGAATCCCAAAGTCTTCTTGCACTGAAATATTGGACTTAAGTTATAAAATGCACTAAGTACAGTAAAGTACTCTCCAATAAGTGCAACAAATTGTAGAAAGACCGATGAGTAGCTACATCGATATAAAGTATAGGAGCAGCCATCTCTACATCTAATTCATACAACACTTCCTTAATGGTCTCAGTTGCTATGAAACAGTGACGTTTATGAAAAAACACATGACATTTTCTCTTCACACAGACCAGTTGAGGCAATGAAGAGAGAATTTGAGCAATCTCATTCTCTGTTAAGACTGTGGGTGCAAAGTATTATCATTAGGGAAAATGTTATGTATCTTCTGTGAGGGGGAAACTGGATTTTTGTGACCTGTGTCGCTTTATTCTGCCTGACAAAAGCACCCTGACACTGTTTTTTGTTTTCAGGTGAATTCCTAACCAGCAAAGTGACAGAAAATGAAAGGAACAGTGAACGTCACAGTCACAGTCACACCACCAGCATCAGCATCAACCACAAACTCGACTCCAGTGTGTGTTGAAATCGGCGACAGCGCCGTCAGTGACTTACTGATGTCTGTTTACATCCTGGCCTTTACCTTTGGTGTGATCTTCAATGTGCTGACGCTGGGCCCCATTTGGCAGCAGATGCGGCGGCAGAATGTTCTTGGCATCTTTCTGCTCAACCTGTCCATCTCTGACATGCTCTTCCTCTTCACGATGCCTCTTTGGATCAATTATTACCGGCAGGAACACCACTGGCAGCTCGGAGTCCTCTCCTGCAGTATAGCCGGCTTCTTCTACTACTCCAACATGTACATCAGCATCTACCTGCTCTGCTGTATCTCCGTGGACCGCTTCCTGGTGGTCACCTTCCCGCTCCGCTCCAAGACCCATGTCACATCACGTTACGCCTGGACACAATGTGTCACTGTTTATGTTGTAGTGGTGGCCCTGCACATCATGGTTCTGGTCAATGACAATCTCAAAGATGCCCATGATGATATGAACAACAATGACCGTTGTTATGAAACTTACCCCATGGAGAAACCCATCGCCTTGTTCAACCTGCTGAGAGTGGGCCTTGGCTTCCTGCTGCCCCTACTGGTGTTGGCTTTCAGCTACTGGAGGGTGCTGGCCACTGTGGGCCAGAGTCCCGGCTTGAATCCCCAAGCTAAGAGGAAGGTCCGCCTGCTGTCTTTTGGGGTGATTGGGATTTTTTCTATTTGCTTTGCTCCATATCACATCCTCCTGCTCACACGCTCCTTAGTCTTCTACCTCAGCGATTACAAAAGTTACTGCCAGTTTGAACAGAAAATGCACTTCTTCTTCTCGTGCACGCTGGCGCTGTCCAGTCTGAACTGCGTGGTGGACCCCGTGCTTTATGTGCTGGTCAGTAATGGAGTCCAGGAGGAGGTGAGATTGTACTGCAGGAGGCACAGAAGGACACAGACGGATACAGACTGCGCTCTGAATGAATACAACAGGGGAAAGCAGAATTTGAATTTAATATGAAAAGTAATCCAGTGATTTGTATGCATATGTGTGTGTATATGTGCATATATGTATATATACTGTATGTGATTATGCATAGTACTGCATAAACTCAGATCTCACAAGTAGCAGGATTATTTACATCCCATTATTAACCCTTTGAATGCAGGAAATCAAAGTCCTTTGAGATAGCCACATCACTTTTACTCTCCATCACATCCTGCACAGTGTGGAGGAGGTTGGTGAATGACGTGCATCTCAGAGCTCTGTAATTGAATTGCACTCTCAGGTTCTGCTTTCTCAAGAGTTCTTCAGTGGCAGCCACTCCTGGTTTGTGGTTGGACACAGCTGGAGTTGAAGAGCACTTTTGTTCTCCATCCAATCTTTTCAAGGTTATTGTGATTATGATATTGTGACCCTGGTAAAGCTCAAGATGCATTCAATCTAAAGCATGCCACAAAAAAGCATTTATTAGTATGACTGTGTGCAAATCCAAATAAAGCAGTGGTTTGAACCGGTGCTCAGGTTTTAGGTTGTTTTGTTGATGCTTCCATTGGAGGAGAAGGCTTTGGAGATGATAACACATTCTGTAGCACATTAAGGTAATCCTCAATTCAGTTCAGCAGCTGTACGCTGCAAAAATGTCAAGTGTTCGAAGGCTGCTATCAAGAGACACACACTCTACACACAAACAACCCAAACACACACACACATATCAACAAACATTTAAAAAAAAACTGCTGAAAATGAAATCTACAGTAGACAGGCTAAGGCAGGCAGACAGGTGAAGAATATGAGAAGGAAAAGACACAATAGACAGAACAACAAAAAGGAGAAAAGGAGGAGGGAGAACGTGAACCTACAGCCTTTAAGGCTGTTATTGTTTTGTTTTATATTTCGTCAATTATTCATAAAGTGGTTCCTTCATGCATCAATAGAACTGTTGTGAGGGAACATCGATACATCACCAGCTGAGTACTTTGTGTTAAGCAGCATGAACCCTGAGGTCTGCTTGGTTTGTAAAAACCAGTTCTCTTTTTAAAAAAACCTGCACTGCTGAGTCCGTGTTCTATTAATGATGCAAAATAACCCCAGTCTAACTGGCTCTTATAAAGTGTTTCAACATTAAACATGAACATAATTCATGTCTGGATTATGTTCTCTAATGCTTTTATCCAGTCCATGATGAGTGTATACTGTGGGCAGATACTCTCATTTAAATGTTCTTTTGTTGATAAAAAACTAAATGGAAAAAAATAGTAGTATATAAATTGTTAAGGGAGAAATGGCTGCACCCAAGCTCACTGCTGCTCATTACACTGTAAAAATGAAAAGGCTGAGAAACTTATAAATTTCAAGGCAACTCACTGCACTAGATTTTTGAGGTTTGAGGCCAAACTCCAAGATACAAGATGCTCCCATACAAACACTGTAGCTATGGGTGTAAGTTGGACAATAGTATGTGTATGACTGATTTAATGAGACACAAACATGTCAGCAGTGCTGATAAAAAGTATATTTAAAGCTTCCGCTACTGTTGATAGGTGGTGTAGCCATCTTGGATTGAGGTCGGGTGTGATGGGGTTCCTCCGACTTACCGAGTCGGAAGTCCGACTTTGGGGGGCATTCCAGTTAAAACTTCCGACCGAGAACTCGATAATTCTGACTTCCCAGTACAACTGGAACACACCTTAAACCAACTCAAACTCCATCCTTCCATTTTCTGTCACCACTTATCCTGTGGGTCACTGTGGGGGAGCCTATCCCAGCTGACCTTGGACAGGTCGCCAGTTCATCACATAGAAGGACAAACAACCATTCACGAGGGCCCCTTTTACACGACAACATTTTTGATGAATACAGAGAAGTTGTTTTTTTTTAGTTTTATAGTTTTATATTTTCAAAACGCTCCGTGTTCACACAGCATTGTTTCCAAAATGATCCGTGTACACATGGATCCGCAGAAACGATTGGAAATGCTGTAGTCTGTATGCCAAGGCAGTAGTTGGTGGTGTAACTTTTCAAAATCATCACCACAGATAAGATCACAGTGGTGGTTCAGAAAATCTATATAGGAGGAGCGTAAATAAACTCAACAGAGTCTGCAGCACACACGAAACCAGACAGTCTGATATGGTCGTTCTGGCCAAAGTAGGCTGTCTGTGTACACGAATAAGGCTGATAGGAACCGTAATTGCATGCACAAAGCGGGGCTGTGTCGTGTTGTTTTTTCTCCATTTATATGACAACAGACAGCTCTGAACTCAGGTCCTACTAAAATTGTTGCGTTTTGCCACCTCTATTGAGGAAGAAACAAGAAACTCAACAAAGTTAGTTAGAGCAAATACTGTGGCAGAGTTTAGGATTCAATTGAATATTTTTTGTTCAGTTTAATTAAAAATCATATTAAGGTCAGCAATTTCAAGTTTTCCTTTCTACTGTGTTGTTAAATAAAGCCGCTCATGTTCCATGTTTTTCCTATTTTCAACAAATCCCATAAAAAAGACCAAACCAACATCTGGGAAACTGAAGCGTGACATAGCTAATTACTTTGTGCCATAGATGGCTAATAAAAATAATCGATGAGTCACATAGTTGAGAGCAAGGTCCTTCATCATGATTAATATTGGTTCTGTAGTTTAGTTTTAGTTAATTTCACATTAAACATTCTGCATCTGTAAAACGTCACAAGAACATCACATGTGTTAATCACCAGTGTAAAATAGCCCCAAAAGTAAAGTTAGCAAGTAAAGTGAATTTACTCTGATTAAAATATTGTATAATTTCCAGTATTAAACTGCTATTTTAGGGAAATATCTACTTAGCCGTTTCAAAAAAATGGAACTACATATATTTCCCAGCATTTACATCTTCAGTATGATTGAATGGACAACAGACTGTTTAGGGAAGTTGGAAAGTAGTGACAGATGCTCTAATGCATGTCATTTCATGAGATTTGATGACAAAAAGGAAATTCTACATTAATACTAGCCTTTCAAGACAAGCCATAATTAATGAAGATTCTATGAAAAGGAAAAGATCACAACAGAAATCATCTTATCGCTCTATTCTTCATTAAACAAAGCTTGAGTCAATCTGAGGAAGTGCCACTTGAAAAAGCCTCGGTTGCAGCCCGTTGTCCTGTGGCATTTGGTCCAAGTAATTGGAGATGCATTCTCTCTAGACTTTGATGAGCTAACTCAGATTGCAGGCAGACTCCCTGAGAAATCAATATGGTTTAGCTTTTCTGACTCATATTCCCATAATGCAGGGTTGGCCTAATGGTTTACATAGAGTATCAGCTTTTCTAAGACTTATTTGAGTCTTGTGTTACATACAAACCAGCCCTCAGCAGACAATCATCTGTCAAATCTTCTACCATAGTGAGCAAAATAAATAATAACAATAAATAATAACAATAAAAGCGCTGTCTTCTGTTGTTTACTGTGAGTCTCTAAACAAACAGCAAATCTTCATAATCAAAGTAATTTTGTCCGAGACCTAATGCATTTCTGAACCACAAACCCAAAGTGGGTTTTCATTAGATTTAATATTTCATAAGCATTACGACGGATATTCAATTATCATAATCCACTGTACTGTATTCAATATAAATTTCATATACTGGAGCTAAAGCCATGAAGGCTGCCACAGTTACATTGAATCACTTTATCTAAATAGATCATGAATGTTTATTTGATTTCTTTTAGAAAACATTTGTGTTTCCTCTTTTGTAAGTTTTCACTAATGCATACTGATTAGGTTTACATATGCTGTATGTAAAGAATTTATTTGATATCTTCCCTCAACTGTCCCATATACATACATATATATGGCCCTTTATTACGTGCACCAGTAAAATTTATGGTAAAATCCAACAGCTCAACCATAGACCATTCAGTGATCTATTAGCTCTACATTAGTCAGAGGTGTTTGTTTGTTTGTTTGTTTTAAGACTTGAGGGGTGCAGACAATCAGAAACACATTTAAATATACTGCAGTCCAGTAGTACAATACCATCATTAGTTATCTCACAATACAAGAAAGTGAAGGTAGAATATGGCAGAGCTGTTGTGCTTGGATTGTTGGTTTTATTTGATGCTTTTTTTTTTGCACCTGATTATGTCAAAGCTTTCAAGCACACATGACACATGGGCATCACTTGCCCACGCACACACACAGACACAACCACACACACGCACATGCAAACATTACACACAAATGCATTCTGTAGGTCGAGACTAAAGCAAATCTTCTTGAAACCGGCTGCTATCATTTCGTAATGTTAAAAAAAATGACAGTAAAAAAATGTTTTCCAACATTTTATTCCATAGGCAGAAACTAACAAGAAATCAACTTTTTTTTCTTTTTTTCTTTTCATTATTGTTACACATACCCAAATAAAATACCTGTGGCCTTCACTTGCCTTCTGCCATGAATCACTTTTAACATAAATTAAGTACAAAATATACAGATTATCTGCTGGTTATTTAGCTGGTCACCCTAAACCACTTATAATGATCAAAACAACATTCATTTTAGTTTTTCTGAATATCAGGACAGCATATTTGTAATTAATTTCTTGAAAGAATCAGCAGGTCGTCTTAAATATCTACAGTATGGATTCACTCTGTTACACCAGTACCAATTTGTCTTCAGTTTCAGTCTCTTTTTCACTCTGCCACAGTGCATAATTTAATGTGGCTATGTGTCTAAACCTTCACTGTAAGTAACCTAGTTTGTTCATAAAAACAGGTCTGATTTATTCACCACTGTATCAGCTGACAGGCATAATAATAATAATAATAATAATGAAATAACTTATGTTTACAATCACAGTGCAATAATTCTGATTTATTTACACTGCATGACATGTTTGTTCTTTGTTTGTTTTTACTGTATAGAACATAGTTAAGAGAATAATTTACTTCTGTGTAGACAAAGCCAACCCAGTGGCCAGAAGTAAATGTTAGAATTAAATGTTCGATATGTATCACAGCAACATTAGAAAACTCTGTTTTTATATTATGAATCTGTTACATATTTTCAAGATGTATTACAAACAAACAAACAAACAAACAAACTAAGAGACAAACAGACAGACAGAGAGGTCTCTTAGAATGCCATCACTGTAAGAATGGATGAATACTGTCTTGTATTGTAAAGCGGTTTGACTGGTCAGTCAGACTAGATAAGCGCTATAAGTACAGTCCATTTACCATACAAAAGATTTCAAATCCTTAACTGTGGACTTTTTATTGTTTGTAAAATTATGTGATGGGAGGAAAGTGAAATCCACCTTTACAGACATTCTGTCATGGTGCCCCTGTCTCATGGGAGCCTGGACTCTCTAATTGATCCTCTCTGTTCACACCTGATCTTCATCATCATCATCATCATACTCAACTTAAGGGACTCAAGCTCCTCTGATCTGATCCTGCCTCAAACCTCAGCTTGCTTCACTTCTTGCCAAGTATCAATAAACCAGTTGTCTGTGTCTTGCTCTTGGCTTCAATCTAAAAACCCTAATACATTCGACTGCCCTCATAAATGAACAAAACAATTGCTCTAGTTCGCCCTTCAGGGAGAGCATCAGGCCAAAAGTGAAACAGATTAGAGCTGAACGCAGTCTCAAGGTTCACTTAAAGAGAAACATCAGGGCAATCTGCTGAACAGATAGCAAAGTAATCTGATTGTTAGACTAGAGGGGTGTTTTTGGCTTCTCAGCTAACATTAAAACTAAAATCAGTAATTTCCCCCTGTCACTTGGCTGACTAAAGAAATAGTGTTTAGTCATTTTGGAATGGGCTAATTGAGTTTGCTGATGGACAGTCTGCTCTGCGTTATTTGTTTTTGGTGTGCAATGCATTGTCACAACCCTTCAATTTAACAGCAGAAAATATATAATTTTTATCATAACCAGCAACAATAATACAACTCTATAGAATTTGATGCTTAACCCTCTGAGGTCTGTGGATGCATTAATGTGTTTGTGATAAAACAGCCCACGAATGTGGTTTGAATGTTGCTGTAACCTTTAGGCATGAGTTTTTTTTAGTCTCTCTAAAATTCTTAATCTTTTTATATTTTATTTAGTTATGTTTGATTATATTAACACAAATCTATTTTCATTGGTCCACACAAACTGTCCACATTACGTAGAGCATGTATGCACAAACAACGCATTATGTGCACAGATGATACACTCGTGTGTGGAGCCAAATGATAGAAGATAAACACTACATAATAATATTAATATAGCAGCAATGTAAATTAATACACCTAATATAATAAAAGCCATATGTAATACAAGAAACATTACTTATATTAACAATAAGATTTTTGAGCACAAACATTCATTACCAGGAAAAAAAATAAAAAATGAAATAAAGTAAAATTCTATTGTGTCTATAAATAAAAACATTAATTTAAGTGTTTGCTGTTTAAGGATAACCATGTCCTGCAACCATTTTAGTCATTCCTGGTGTCAGCCTCTGGCATAAGTCTGCTACAGAGCCCTTCAGCCTGAGGGTCTGTTTATGCCGCAGCTGGCATTTTCAAAGCTGCAAGATCCTGCTTAGTGTCTTACCCAGCTGGGCTGTCCAAAAACAAAATCCATAGGGATCCCAATGGATGGCTAAATCTTTTTCATCATCGTCCTAAAACTGAAGCCTGGTGTGGATGTGCTTCTGCTCCTGTCTTTCATGAGTGGCCTTATTTAGCAGTGCCCCTGGTGACTGTACAAAATGCTGGAAATACACTGAGAAATGGATGTTGAGCAGTTGGCTTATTTTCTCTTGGAGACCTCACATTTTAACATTGGTGCAAGGGGTGCATTTGCTAGCTTGTGGGCATGGACAGAGCACTGCATGGCAGGTGAGGCCCGATGTGAAATCAGCTCCTGGATGTCGCTGTCTCCATGACGCCCCTCTGGCGAGCGCGACAAGGACAGAGGTAGCCTCTCAGGTGCATGCGTACCTTGCTGTGCAGCGAGGCGTAGATGAAGGGATTGTAACATGCAGAGCTCATAGCCACTAAATGACAGCAGACTTGTAAGATGTTTACATAGCGTTTGCCTATGATGTGGAAGTCTGGGTCCAGGTCCAGCAACAGGTTCAGCACCTACACAATGACATGGAAAAACAGTCAAGAGTGAACCCACCATGGTGTCAACCACTGGTTTGAGGACTATGTCTCTGGAGCCAGCATTACGGCTGGTGACGTCTTTGTTTATTTGGAGCCATAAATGACCATATTTGGGTGAGATGATGGAGCTATGGGGGATATGCATTTGCTATGCAACTTGTTCTTCCCAAAGTAGCCGCACCCTCAAGTATACCCTGCTGTATTGTATATTTTACTCTTAATGGGACCATAATTTTAAAAAAAATGATTGAAACTTGGGACTGAATCTGTAACATCATTAGAAATCTGTTGACTGAGGTAATAAATGAAATGAGAAAAAAGACCATTTTCTCCTAAGCTTACATAAAATCAGTCTCCTTTATAGAATGCAGGTTTAATGCACTTCTGCCTTGGCTTTGTTTTTCAGTCCACACATACAGTCAGTGGTTACAGCCCTGGCTGTATTGTATTGAAACAAATCTGTAAAAAAAATAATTCTGAAATAGACACTCAATTTAAAATTTCCTCTTGCTCATTTTGACACAAATGCCATATTCTGTGGGACTCACAAATCTATCTGCAATTTGCATGAGACAATCAGTTGTCATATTGCTACGATTGCTATCTGTATGTAGGAAGTGCTTGCAAAATACTTTTGAGAAAAAAGCTTCCAGATCTGTGCAACCCAGTGACAGACTTGGACTATTTATTTACACAAGTAAAAATGACACCAGCTGCATGCAGTGGGGCGTGAAAACAAAATGCATTAATTTGCAAATTCACTTTGTTTACACACAATGGTTTCACGGAGTGATCCTGAGCCCATGAAGTAATATCCTTCACCCTTTATATGCTTGTGAATGACAGAGCCTTTTATGGATGGTCCTTTTATATTATGATACTATCACCTGTTACCAATTAACCTGATTACCTCTGGGATGTTCCAAACTTTCACAGTCTTTTGTTGCTTCTGTCTCAGCTTGTTCGAAACGTGTTGGTGGCATCAATTTCAAAATAAGCATAATCTGACCACATCAATGAAATTGATGTATTAAAACATTAATTTAACATATTTTTCTTAGTATGAATGACACTCTAGGACACCCTTAAGAGCACTTCATCACTTTTTCTTGCACATTGAGCCACTGTAGCAGGCACTTCATTATGATCTATCTACGATAGGGGCACCCAAGAAGACCCTTTTGCAGCGTTTTATTTGAACATAAAGGAACCAGTCAGGTGATCTCCTGCCATCGAGTCTATTAGTGGTGCAATAATAGTCCATTCCATTATAGTATAGTCACTTCCATTAAAAGTCACTTCCATAATAGTCACTTCCATTAATATGATGATGAAATCCTAGTCTGCTGTGCTTTTGCATGGCTCATTGTGGTGGTAACGATGTTTTTTGCCTGATGATGACCTGCTGTTAATGATGCATAAAGCTAAATCGTGTCATGGACAGTTAAAGCTCCACTCTTTCTTAACATTTCAGTGCTGTCAAGTATGGAATTTCCAGACACACACAGAAGATTGTAAATTGATCCCAAGCTTTAATCCCCCAAATTCCAATGAACAAATCCCATAAATTATAAAAAGGGGCTCATAATGTGGCTTTGTATGTCACAATCTGGATCTAAAGCCCCATTTCCACTGCCGGCTTGACTCGACTCAACTCTGCTTGCCTTTTTTGCTTTTCCATCAGGTAAAAAGTACCTGGTATCTGGTATCTGGTACTATTGTTTTAGTACCTCCTCTGATGTGGTTCCAAGTGAGCCGAACAGGTACTAAAAGGTGAAACATTACAGACCACTGATTGGTCAATGCCCGGCATGCACGGAGTATCCTGCACAGCACAAATCAATGGCCGCCACACTCAAACAGCAAAGCTACTTCAGCGACTGTAATTTAAAAAAAATTGCAGATGCTATATTGAGGAGGTGCAGACATTCCTGTCTTAAACAGCTGATGAGAGGATCACGAGAGGTGGACAAGAGGTGTGTGATTATGCCACGGCAATTTCGCGCAGTGCCTATCTACCCTGAGGAGGTACTATCCCGTATTGGAAAATGACTGACAGAAAAGTACCCGATACCAAGGCGAGTCGAGTTGAGTCAAGTAGAGACAGTACTACACAGTGGAAATGTGACTTAAGACTCACCTGCAGGGGCAGCCAACACAGGGCGAAGGCCAGCACTGAGGCCACCAGGAGAGAGAAGGTCCTCTTCCTCTTTTGGCTCCAGCGCTGCTGGCTGTTGGATGGCTCCCCGGGCACTGAGTAGCGTTTCAGGCTGACAGTGATGGCACAGTAGGATATGCTGACTGACAACAGTGGGATCATATAGGAGGCTACGAGAATGAAGCAGGAATAGAGCAGCCTTAGATTGCCACTACTGGGCCAGAATTCCTCACACACCACCAGGTCGATGCCACTGGGTCGCAGGTCCACGTAGCGTGTGTGGAGAGATGGCGGAGCAGCCAAGGCCACAGATACAAGCCAGACACCCAATGCAACTGTACCACAACCCCACACAGAGATCCTCCTCCGTATCGGGTGAGCTGAGACAGAGAGGAAAAGAATACATTCATCTCAATACCCATGTTAAATCATAGGGATGAGTAATCAGTAGGACACGCTATCTACCACATTGTCTTTATTGATACTAACACATTATGGTTCCACTTTTTAAATCCTGTTACTTATAATAGTGAGTTTAAGAGAGACCTCTCATGAGGACAAAGTCCCTTACCTACAACAACATAGCGGTCCACAGCGATGGCAGTGAGTGAAAGCACTGATCCAAACACTGTGGCACATTGCACCAAGGGGACCAGGTGACACAGGGGTCTCCCAAAAGCCCAGCCATGGCTGTCAAAGGCGTAAGACACAGTCAGTGGAACACAACTCAAACACATCAGCAGGTCCCCAGCTGCTAAGTTACCAATGAAAAAGTTGGTAGCGTTGTGGAGTTTCTTGTCTGCCATGATGCAAGCCAACAGGAAGGAGTTCCCAACACCAGCCACGACCACTATGAGGCAGTAGAGAGGCACGAAGAGACATTTGAAACGGAGAAGAAGCTCCAGCCCCACAAACATATCCAGAGGGTCGCTGTGATTGAGTCCTTGGCTTTGTCTGTCCTCTAGTTTCTCCAGACCAGTTTCGTGACTGGTGTTACTGGTCACATCCATCACGATATCCATGTCTCTAGAGGCCAGAGGGAAAGCATGATCAACAATAAATCACTAATAAACACTGCAGGAATAAAAAGTAAGAAAATAACCTCATATTTGTGCTTCCTTTGGGAACACATCGATAAGAACCTTCTCTTGTACTATTAGGAATTGACTCAATCTAAGGGTCACTGATATTTCCTGAGATTCAATTGATATCAGTGACATTTTTAATTATCACTGTTCATAATTTCATATTATAGATTTCTGTTGATGCTCCAGTTATTTTTTCAGGAACACCAAAAAGGGTTTATTGTTGCTCACTTTGAGGATAAAGATACATACTCACTCCAACAACTTATAAGCAGAGTAACAGGGGACAAGTTGCAGGTAAATGTTTTTACATGTAGGTTTTCACGGTGGTTAGCATCACAAATAAAACTACATTCACCTCCATTGGAATGGTGCAGCAAATTAAATGACAGTGATTGATTCTTATTATTATTATTCAAATATTTGTAATGTTTTTCTGCTGTTAAACAAATATAATAGTGCTCAGTGCTCGAGAGTATAAACAAAAAACATATGAATTGATTAATGTTGATGTACGTTCATATGATGCAGCAAATTGGAATGCCATGAAGAAAGAAGAAAAGAAAAAAAATCCCTACAAACAACACAATATCGATCAGCCCATGCCTTACATTATGTTTATAGAAGGAAATTCCATCTCAAAATAAGTCAAAAATCCTTATAAAACTTCAGGATGGAGCCTTGGACAATGTATTTAATCAATCCTAGTTTAGTGACATTACTTCCTCCACCCAGCGTTTATGGGATGGTGGCATATGTTTCTTCCAATTAAAAAATTGCAGTGATTGATGATTCAAAACTTGCTAAAAGCGCATATCTCCACCAAGGCAGCTCAGTTTCCCCAATATGTCATTGAACCTAAAAGCAATAGTCCCAACTTTGGTCCTGATAATAGGAGTTAACCATGAAAATCCCTAGAATTAGTAATTACATTGGTGTCATTATCAGGTCGGTAGTTTTAAAGAAAAACAATATTTCGCTAACTTTTGAAGACATGTCAAATTTGACACCAAACTAAATCAACACAATTTCAACTACAATTCGATCTTAGTTGCATGTGATGTTATTATTTGTTATCTCATAGTAGAACAATTTCAGTGAGCCCTGTAAAATGTAAACGTTCAGGATGGCCAGATCTGGAATGTAAACAGAACAAATGGTATAGACGTTACTAACTGTTGTTTGACTCACTGCAGTGAGTGAATATGCCGGCAAACTAAGCTGTTTCAATCCAACATAAAACCGCTCTGACAGCGAATGATTTTGATCTTACAATGCTTACATCAGTAGAAAGTTTCTGAAACTAGTCTGGGAAGACGTGAATTACACCTCCAGACAGATTTATGTGTATGTAGGGCGAAATGTTTGAGAAAATATTTTACTGACTTGACTTTACTTAGAGTCAAAGATAATAATTCCATAATAAGTCAAAGATAACTTTTTTTCTTTGCTAACCGACGTTTTGTGATTTATTATGCATTAGAATATTATCTACTAAAGTGCTTCTTTTTTCTTTTTTTTTTTTACAAATAGCTACTTCCCATTTCTTGCTGCTGCTGCTGCCCCATCAATGCAGCCAGAAGATGTAAGCACTATATCTACACACTGCAGCGCTATGACAATGTAATAGAGAGAGAACATTGTTGAAAATTCATTCAAGCTTATGACCAAGGAAATAAATAAATAAATGAGACTTCCTTTTTCCTGGCTCGCAATAACCATCCGTAACAAATAATTTTGTTGCAATTACACAGTCAATTTAAAATATAATTCAAACACAGACATTTTGGCTGGTGGAGAACAGAAGAAAGCCTGAAGCACTTTAGAGAAATCATTCTTTTATAATGCAAGCTTGGTAGATGGAACCAATCAGCTCCCTGGAACAACTTAAACAATCACACACATACTAAAGCTAAGAGGAGATTTAAGAAGGTGGAAGGCAAAGCTCCCGATTTACTGGTCAATCTAGGTTCCAAGCCTCACCTCAAATCATGAGCCCTTGGGGGAGGGAGCTCTGAGGAAAGCCGCTGATCCTTTGATATAAAAAGGAGCCAAGTTCAAGTTCAAGAGAGTAAACAGGAGACAATGGACAGTGCAAAAAGATCTCTCTCTCTCTCCCCATCTATCTCCCCATGTCTCTCTCCCTCCCCATCTATCTCCCCATCTCTCTTTCTCTCCCCATCTATCTCCCCACCTCTCTCTCTCCGTCTCTCTCCCCATATCTCTCTCTCTCCCCGTCTATCTCCACATATCTCTCTCTCTCCCCATCTATCTCCAAATCTTTCTCTCTCTCTATCTCTCTCACCCCAACCGGTCAAAGCAGAGGGCCGCCCAACATGAGTCTTGGATCTGCTCAAGGTTTCTGCCAGTAAAAAGGCAGTTTTTCCTCGCCACTGTCGCCAAGTGCTTGCTCATGGTGGATTGTTGTGTCTCATGGTAATCCTTGAAAGTTGATTCAGAAGCAACTTTCTGGTAAAATAAACATGAAATTAGAAAAATTACCTGACATCTGTGCTGGATTATTTACACAATATTATCACATGTGTATCAATAACACATACGATATATCAATATTTATTTTATTTCTAATATAATAATAATATAATAACATAATTTTTTAAACAGTTATCATTAATACAGTATATTGTCATTAAAGTGCAACCTAAGTTTTCTTCAACCTTCCATGTTATTGTGTCTAAGAGGCTAATGGAGAGAAAACTTATTGACACTGCAGCCATGACACAGAATGCAATCTAAGTATAGGCTTTTTTTTCGTACACAATGTGCTTGAACAAGGCACAATTTGCAAAATATATCTAATTATGTGTGTCTTTTCCCAAAGCTATAGAGCCAATGGCAAACAAGGAATGAAATGTATCTTACTGAATAAGGAAATGTGCATGGTTCTTGGACATATACTTGCCCCCTCTGTGTAGAATGTGGGTCCCTTTGTGGCCCCTGAGTTACAAAAATCCTAGATCCACCCCTGAAATGAATGGCCATGGTGGTCGTGTTTCTTGGACTCAGACGCAGCTGTTTACTAACACATTACATATCAACTTTATGAATTTAGAATAAGTCAATGTTGTTATGTGTACTGTTGTGCAGAAACTTAATAACAAGTAGGTTATGTATAAAACATGACACTAAGTTTGGATGTGCTGGCTATGACATACCCTGACATACCCTGTCTACACAATCTAACACCACCCATAATTATAGGAGTTGTCAGTAGACAGTCCCAGTTCTTGTTGAACAGAATTACAGCTGGTGTATTCAGTGTCTGCATCACACTGCACTGATTTATCACGTATGTCTGCCACAATGCTGTCTGCTTCTGCTCCTGAGAAAATGAATGGAAAATTGCACCTGCAGCACTGACACCTCTCTGACCACAACTCATAGCCGCTGAATGCTAACAAATAAAATGCCATTTTTGCTTTGTTAAAATGATATTTTGCTCAAATTTTACAAACCAGCATGGCAATGGGTAAAGATTTATAATAAAAGAAGGACAGAAAATCAGAGGGATATGTCTCAAATTCTGAGAAATAGCAGAGATGCCATATGAGCTCAGAGAAAACCCATCGAGTAGGGGGAAGATAGTGGAACAACGCCTGGCTTTAACAAGAGGCCTGTTGGCTCAAATTTAGTGTGGTTTAACTTACCGGTACATAAATTATAAAAGATAAAAGTTAACTTCCCTACACTTTTGGGCACCCATTCTTTGTCAGCACTATTGCAATGTGTGCTTGTCTTCTCTATTCACCACCTCCAAACCACCAGCTTTTCTCCATCACTGTTTGACCTTTCAGCCTTAGCAGGTAAAGATATAAGACATACAATTTTCCTCATTGAAATACATCATTTTGTTCAAGGTCAACTTGTGGGAGAGAGTTGGAGAGTGAGGGAGGAAGTCTGTGACCATGACTAAAGGTAACACCTTTTCTGACCATGATGTCAACATCAGACTATAATACATTGTTTGTATCTTTTTATTTATTTATTTCTCTGTTGTGGCAGAAAAAAGGAAACCTCAACAAGATACATTGCAGGCATGTCTCATCGTCAGGAGAGAATAAGTGACAGGTTGGCTCTGCTAATAGCCATTTTAATCTTAAAATATGAACATAACCTCCTCCTGCATAAGTTACCATGGTGATCTAGTCAGATTAAAAGACAGTCACCTTGGAGACATCTGGCTTGAGGCTCAACATACAGCACCTTGCTAACCCATTAATCATGCTCTGTAAGCCTCCATGTACTCCAGGTGTTTACATACAATGAACAAGTCTATTTCTTGACCAACATCGGGTTTCGGTCAATAATTTCCATTTTCACACTCCTATCGTGTGCTGCAGTGCTAGCAAGGCAGACGGCTGGTAGTTTTCCAGTTGTGAAAGGTCCCTGTAAATTGTGTTGAGCAGGGATCTTTTCATAGACTGAAGGGAGTGATGGTGAGATTCTCAGAATCTGCATGACCCACAGTGGGTGTTAACTCAGTGTTGTCCTTCTCTCTGGAGAATTTAAATCATCTTCAGCAGGTGCTAGAGAAAGCTCTGCCCAGATTTAACATCTACCAATTTATTTGAAAGACCCAAGAGATGCACCAGCAGCCTCACAATCAGTGCACATATCCATAGCCTGAGAACGTAGAATTGCTTAATTGCTTTAAGACACCAAGCACACAGTAGACGATTGCCAGCCTCAAAGGAGTGATGCCTCTTAATTTGATTTTACAAGTCTCAAGCCTCACTGCACCTGTCAATCATGACAACCTCTTCTGATATGTGACAGAATAGTGAGAAAATGTCATTCATTCTCAACAATATACCTTGTAACATCATAATGACTTGTCCAGGGAATTCCAAGCAGTCTATTAAGACAAGGAGCATCAGTTAGTTACAACAATAGAGACATGCACACTCCTCTGTGAGCTCCATAGTTTAAGTGCAATGATTCATGGGTAATCTTGCTTCCGTGTAGGACCGCACCCATTGATATGTGATTGGAACACACCCATAATGGTGCTGTAAGAAGTTAGACAGAATTATAGAGGTCATAAAAATCAATCAATGATTAAACACACACTGCTTATTTGAATCTTCACATACACTCAGCTTCAGGTTGATGCAAGTGAAGGAAGCCAATCACTCACAATTTAGCACAATTAGCATCTAATTATATACAAATAGAATCATTATGGACAAAATCTCAACATATCAATCCCTAGTCCCATAAATAGTCCATTAATGCAAAACCCTCCAGTCTGCATTTGTATACCTTTCCTTAACCTCCGAGAACCAAATTTGCCAAGTTTGGAATATTTTTTAGGTATACCCAGCTTGTCCTCCTTCTTTAAGGTATATTCGAACAATTTAAAAAGAAGAACTGCAATAATATCATTAGCAGCAACTGTTTAGTTTGCTTATCTTAATGGCTTAACTACATCATCAATGGTAGTTTTAATTTAATTTAATTTAATTTTACCTGCCGTCATACGGTCGATGGTTTCCTCTGTTGCCTCTCTGCATTTGGCTGCAGCCTTACAGTCCATGACTGTGGCTGAACGCATGTCACACCCTGTCGCTCAAAAATAGTGCAAGGTAAAAAGTAAAAACAACATCCCTCCTCTTGGCAGTGACATACAGCTGACAGTGGTGGTGGTCACTAGCTTGTGATGCTGGCTGGTTCTCGTGAGTTAATTGACAAGCTTGTCAGCTAACATTAAGTCATCCATCTGATGTCACACTGGTAAACTTAAGCAAAAGTTTCAATACTTTTCTTTTAATTTAGTTTGTGTTTCGGGTTTAAAGGCATGTTGAAATGAGGTCCCCATATTTATTTTTAATTTCACTGAAATATTAACAAATTAGAGGCCGGAAACATTAGCTTATAATTATCTTTGCTTACTTTGTGCACTGACACAGACTTAAATGAAAAGAAGACTGCAGCAGTCATAACTCAGGTTTGATAAAAGAAGTGATGAAAGGACATGATAAGACAGAGAGAAAAAGAAAGAGAGAAGATGATGGAGATGATGAGAGAGGAAGAGCAGGTACTGCCCACTGTGACCAGGATAGGATCAGCATTATGTTCCTGTGCTGTTCAACACAAACTGACCTGTTCAACACAAACTGACCTGATCACATTATAACAATGGAGGCCTGATTACCACAGAGATTTATGTTCTTTTGTAATTACAGTGGAACCTATAGGCTCCATATAACAACAACACAAACCTATAGCATAATTATAGAGTCATAATATTATTATTGTCTGACTATATCATTGTATATCACATCTTCCTTATGTTTATGTACTGTTTGAGGCACATTTCTGTAATAAAAATCCAAAATGATAATATAATAAATAAAATTAATAAAGTGTATAGAATTTTACTTAATCATTTTTTATAAAAGGACAGGAGAGACAAGTGAGGAGTCAGATGAAGGGAAAGGTAGTGAATATAGAGGAAAAAGATCAAATCTAAGGGGATAGCTTGACAGATAATTCACTACACTGACATGATTTTAAAGCTGTTATCTGATTTTTTCCCCTCCAAATGTCTTCAAATGCAGATTTTTTCCCTCCAAATGTCTTCAAATGCAGATTCTTTCCCCTCCAAATGTCTTCAAATGCAGATTTTTTTCCTCCAAATGTCTTCAAATGCATGCCCCAGAACGCCCGTAGCAAGCTCAGTTTTTGGACCTCGGTATTTCTAAAATCTTGCGTACAGCCATGAATGCAGCCTAAGCCACACTGCTGCTGTGAGCAAAGTGTTGATATAACATGCTAATTTCCATGTTCAATATTTTACTTTAGTCCAGTGGGATGCTAACATCTGTTAATTATCAATAAACACAAACTAGTTTTACAAAGTGGCACCAGATGAAAAGTCATTGTAAAACCAAATGATAATAATAATCATTGTGAGGCACGAGTGTTTGCAGAATTCATAACAATCGATTAAATCAATTAAATATTTGTACAGAAGTGTCGGACTATTTTCTAAATGCCATTTTATGTTGCGATCAAGAGTTAAATATTTTACCTCAGGATATTAGGATTAATTGTCTCAAGGTAAAGAGATAACTAACCTTTTTTTTCTTAAGATAAATCTTGTGAATCATGTTTTCCAGAGAAGTCAAGTGAAATTAAACCATTATCATGAGCAAAGGAACTTTGTCATCTTGAGATAACAGAATAATTAACTTGCAGCACGATTTGCATGTATTTCATGGATAAGTCACGTCTGACGGTGAGGTTCATTATTTTTTTAAAGTAGGGTTATGATCCCATTTAGAGTTTGAAGCCCGCTGCGACGCTGTCACAGAATGCCAAGTTTGTCATAATGGAAATCACTGAGACTGTTTTATCTCCAATTGTTAATTATGATCAACCACCATCTAATACCGTCTAGGCTACCGTCTAAGATGTCATGAAATGCTAAAATGGATAAAAATGTATGCAGATGTATGCAATCCAGTAAATCAATATGTGCAGCACATCTGTGCAATCAATTTGAAGGGTCTGTTACAATGTTTTCTTTGTTCAGTTTAAAACCTTTTAGCAACCATTACTCTCAGCAGCACTCTCCTTTAGAGGTAGCATCTCCTAGCAGCTGATTGCATTGTGTCTCTGATTTCTAATTTGTGATGCACTTGTCCATAATCAACAGCAGGAATATGTTTTTTGATCTCATCTGGTCTCATGCTGTCTATACCTCACCTGAAACCCACCCTTGCCTAGAAACGCTGTTGCCATGGCCTTTGTGGAAACCATCCAGACCCTGCAGATAACTGTAATGTGTGAGGCGTGATGAGAATTGAGAACCCTCAAAATACAAAATAGGAGAGAACTCATAACTCCTCCCACCCTATATTTCCAGCCCTGTTTTCCTGACCTTCTTGATGTCTATACGTTCTTACTCTCTCTGATTCTGTCACTTTCTGAGCGTCAGAGCACTTTGTATGGAATTTTGCACTCCCATAATTCTGAGGCTGCTGAAGCATCTGAAGAGAGCTGGAGGTAGAGACAAATAAGTGATTGAAATTAAGTCAAAGATGATTATATATAATTCTGATGATGAGATGACTACATGTTGTACACCATTATTAGATTTTTGGGAACATATAGGCCTGCTTCTATAATTTGATGTTAGAGCCACACAAAATATTTGATTGCTTGAGAGGTTGGCAGAAAGAGTTAACACTAAAAGAACACATTTTGCTCCACATCTTCACAACTGGGTGGTTTTGCATGAATTGAAGTCCTCTAAAAGTCTAAGCAGACACTGGTTTTACTGTCAGTGTCTGGAATTTCCCACTGCGGCCAGAATGTTTTTGCTACTAACATGGGCTAATAATCAGCTGCTGGCTAAATGTTATTATTTCCTGCTGATCCTTTCTGCAAAAAAGTCAAAGCCACTCTAATAGGATTGGCACTTCTAAGTAACACAATTTCTGCCAAGGAACGATCCCGATTTACGACGTGCAAACACAGTGCACTAAGGCACAAAAATCACAGTCTGTTTCAGTGTGGTAGTTTGAAAGCTAGCAGAAATGAGCTGTGCATGGTGACTGAGAGAATCCACCGCATACACGGCGTTTAGGATATGCTCTACAAATATAAAATCCTGGTGAAAATAGACACAACACAACCAGATACAGACACACATTGTAATTCAGACAACGCAGCAGATGATAGAAAAGCACTACAAATACAGAAAAGGACAATGTAAGTGTTTCCAGAGGAAATACAGTATCTAAAAAAAAAAAAAATGAATGGCAGACATTTGATGTGGAGTCCCTGTATCATCATTTATCTTTATGTTTACGTCATGGACTGTCTGCTGCTCTGCTCTGTGCATGCATGGATGGAAAGTGACTGCTAAAAAAATCCAATTAAATAAATGCAAAAGTATGGAGCCCCTCTGGTGACATTGGGAAAAAAATAATAATGCGTGGCCACGCATTACTAACTCGTGGCCACGGGATACTAACGCGTGGCCACGTGTTAGTAATGCGTGGCCACGCATTATTATTTTTTTCCCAATGTCACCAGAGGGGCTCCGTACATAAGTCACAAAACATAGCACCAACAAGTGTGTCTAGCTTTGTTCTCTGTTTCTGAATTTGCAACATGTCTCTGTATTTAGTTGCATGTATTTGCAGCACATTCGAGTTTTGGATGTCTTGTGTGTTTGTAGTGAATTTCCTAAATGCCTCACATGTTTTCTTATTCATAAAGATGTTTTATTCATTTACTTGTGCTTTGTCTATTTGCGTGTGTAAGTAGCTGTGTTTCCAAGACTTTATGTTGTTGTGATGCTGCGGGGGGAGTGTGCAGTCATGCGCTACCTTATCGATAGGAGAATAATACTTCACCGCTTGCCAAACTTTTCTCTGCCATAATAATAATAACATTTTGTTGTTTTCTTCGTGTGCGTTCTTTGTTGTCTTCAGGTGGGATTTTCTAACAGTGTGCTGTTCAGCTTTCAATTCTGTAAATCTGGCCGTGCACCTCTCGGTCTTCTTCAGCGCTGCCAGGAAGCACACTGATGTCACAGAGTACCAGGACAAACTGTCCATTTTTACTATTGAAGGTATACTGAAGTAAATGAGTTACAACTTGCAAAACTTTTAATATACTTCTTTTAATATAGGCTACAACTAATAATTGGGCTTTGTGCAGGGTTTTTAGAAGTTTTAAAACCACTCAAAAAACAAGGAGCTTTAAACAAGTCTGCCTCATATTCTGCTGCATGTCCCTTAGAAAACAATTGGGCAAAGGGAAAAAAAATCTTTGTGGGTGAGCTGCCCCAATACATTCAATATGTGAGAGATACTGCCAAGAGTTGCCAGAAAACATTTAATATGAAATATTCAAAGACATAAATATGGTTTAAAATGTATAATACATGAAAATTTCTTTAAAATGAATACTAAATAGAATAGCAGACTGATGCACCTGCTGATCGGTCAAACATGCATTGCTAATGCTCCTTTGAAAAATCGGATGTTTTGTGTTGATTGCCAGATAAATGCAGCTATTTGGCATTTATACCACTTTGACTCTCTTTCATGATTTCTTTCTTACTGTGATTCATTTATTTCAGCATTCAGTTCATTTTCTTTGGGATATTAAATTTATTCCAAGCCCCCTTTATGCTGATTATAAAATGGTGATGTATAAAATGACACCTGCCCATCATCAACTTAAAATAGTAATTGATCACAAATGAAACTGCTAATTTGAAAATTACACCATATATTAAATTACATCTCTTATTATTAAGACATGAAAACAAGTATAAAGAGGAAAAACGATGCAATGTTTGCATGTGTGTAAATGTCAATACATGCAGTGAATCAGCGGATTGAGAGTTTCTTACCTGACTGACGCTTAAAATTGCAGATGCAGAGAATATCCCTGTGGTCTATTTTGAGTTCAGCAAATAAGGTTATTTTATTCTCCTTTCATTTTAGCATTTTTCCTTAAATCCTTTTCTTTCTTGTCACAGATGTTCAGTCTCTACTTTAAATGCTTCCCTCTAGCTTATATAGAGGACCACAGTAATGAGTCAGGCAGAGAGATGATGCTGCCTCACTCAGCACCGAGTGAGAGTGACTGGAGGGAGGGAGAAAGAAAAGGGACCCACGTTACTCTGTCCCTCAAATCCTTGTAAATTACGCTGCCTCCCACCTATTCTCCTTTCTTTTGCCTGCATACACACACACACACACACACGCACACGCACACACATGTGCACATGCGCGCTGTGAAGACCTGTGGAGCAGCCCAGGGGAGAGGGCAGCCTTTTCTGTTTGCTTTATTTGATGTATTTGCCTTGTTTGTCTGCAGATTCTCCCACAACTCAAGAGGAATGTGGCATAGAATGAGAAAAAAGAACAGAATCCTATTTACTGTTTTGTCTCCAGGTTGAGGAGGAAGATGCAAAATGTGAGACCGAAACTTTGTAGACAAATAAATAAATGAGGTGCAGACGCTCACGGAAGACGTCAACTCCACTACACTTGTTGCCTCTGCATTATAAACCAATTATTAAAAAAAAAACCCACAAATGCATCTTGTTATCTGATTGATCGTAAACACAGAAATCACACATGCACACTTAAAACAGACATGCACCCACAAAAGGCTGAGTGTATCAAGAGCAGACAGTGCTTTTAATGTCATATATCCTTGTTTTGCCTTTTGTACCATAATGCCCTCTCAGACGAACCCCTGCTGACACATAGACAGCAGCCACAATGAAATAATGTTCAGATACTTTTTCCTCTTCTCAGACATTCCTTGCCTCTCTCTGCTATAGGCTTCTCCTTATCACTATTGTTAGATGCATGAACCACTCAATAGAAAACACTTTTCTGGCAAAGCCTCGACAGCTCTGAGCAAAAGCAAGACGGAGCAAAAAGACACACGTAGGACAAATCAGAATATGGATTCCTGTAGCTCAAAGAAATAAAGTATGACATTCTTGACAGTCATGACAATCTGTTTGAAGGAGCCTGAAAGCTTCTGTTCGATGGCTTTGTTATGCTGCTGTAGAATATTAAAAAAAAGAAGTATTCAGTGATTTTCAGCTGCAGACCTTAAAAATTAATGGTTAAAATAAACACATAGCATCAAAAGTGCATAAATACAAGGATTTTGGTGTTTGACAGGGATATAATTATGTATTATTATGTATTAATATATAGAAACATTTTTCCTTCAACAGGCCACAATTGAATTGATGTCTTTGCCAATCCAAAATGATGAATGTTTGATTTGTATTTTTCTCTAAACTGTCTGTCTTCTTGGCCTGAATATTAATCATGGTTTCTTCTTCTTCTGCTGTCTGCTGATGAGTAAGCTCTCTGAGGTAAAAGTCTACATATATTTAACCTTGTTATCTGTGTTCCACAGCTGTCTGTGAAATCGATCTGTCAGTAAAATTAGGTGACAGCATTGTTTTTGTTGCTGGAGGCATATCAACTGGTTGAGAGTGTGTGTGTACCGGATCTTTGATTATAATTTTTGGGATGACTAACTTAGGAAAATTTGTGCAGCTTTTATTCATATTTTTATATTAACAGTGTATCAATATGAAAACATTGAGACAGGGTGAAAGAGGTCGCCCATAGAGATGAACCTACAATGAATTATCACCTGACTCTACAGCCTCCCTTGGCCTCATTGGGCTTTGTACAGAGGTAAAACTTTTTTTTACACGGCTCTTGAGTGAAAATTGTGTTTTGAGTTTTAAAAATTTTTTTTTAATGTGGTCATGGTTTAATCTCTATTTCTGAAACAGTTGATAAATGGACTTATTTGCTGTTTGACTTTGATTAGATTAGAGAAGAAATAAGTCTTTAGTGGAAACTGATAATCCCTCAGTTCAACTATAACTACTGTTATTGTTGGGGAAAAGTTGGATCTCTTACAATTATATAAGATAGTATTCTTTTTTTAATGTCAGATCACGGTATATAGAATTTTTGATTTTGATTGTCACTGAACATCTATGTTTTGAGGGTGTAGTAGCACAGCATGTCTGTCATGTTAAATGTCACAGTCTGATTCTGAATCAGCGCCCCTTAAGGACACCTTTAGTAACAAACAGTCATGACAGATTAGCTTGAAATCGCATCTCTCCTTGGCTCTGACCTCCATACGTCTGTATGTACATGAGCCACCCTCCAGGAAGGAAACGCTGTGGCGATGGAAGCATTGAGGTAGATGAGGCAGAGAGAAGTGATGTGGTTCAGATGAAGGGATGGTCTTGTAAACAAAAAATGACTCTATTGGTTTTAGCATAAACCATAAATCAAAAAGATGCAGGAAGACTGCAAGACTTGATTTCATTTTAGCAAACATCAACAGCACCATCTTACAATTTCACGCTTGGATGCCACACCCACTATTAAAGGCAGTGATGTGAAAAAGCTCTCCAGCGCTTCAACCTGAACTGTATATTCACTTTAGATAGCAGATACAGTAGTTTACCTGCCAGTAAAATAGCTTTTATTTCATTTAGATTATGAATTACATAACATGGTACAACTTGCCTGCTGTGTCAGTGATGGTTAAGATGACAAAAAGGTGATGTGTCACATTTATTGTCAGTAATTGTTCCACTGTTGATGCTTCGCAGATGAAGCTGTCACTCTGCTCTTCTCTCGCTTTACCCACGTTCCAAAAGTGGTTTTAATTTAATAACAATCAAGTTCACAGATGAGAGCAGCACATCCATTACTTTGCATTTGAATAATGCCCCTTTAATTTAATATTTGGATGGTGACGAATTCAAATTCTTATGTGTTTACCAATTCAATGGCATAAAACAGAATAAGTCATTTTGCTTTAAAGCTAAAGTAAACAATTATGGCCAAACAAAGATCAGTGTCAATATATGAAGATGAAAAAAATACATAGGGATGGATTAGTATCCTGTTAGGCTAACAACACCATTTGTCTATCCATCTATCCAAATAGTAATCAAATTACTGTCGCAACGCTACATGACTACGGTATTGCAGATATTGTCACAGCCCTAGAAATAGGTGCTGTACATACAGTATCTAAACCTTTCTTTGAAGATGCTCCAACATCTTAGTGACATATGATCTGAGCTACTCCATCACATGTCTCATGTAGTGATGCTGCTGTGAATATCATCTCCTTGGATGTGCTGATACAAATCCTCATCTCAGCTCAGGACATTCCTTCAGCTCTCATCTGCAATGCTCAGCATTAATAACTGTCTTTATAAACATGTTTCAGGACAAGTTTGTCAATAATGAACAGACAACCAATATATTGTGATACACAAAGCTGCAAGGCGACCTATCCTTTATATTAATGAGGCAGTTTCTGAAATCAGTTGCTTCCAAATGGGAGATTTGTCTGAATTTTATCAAGTTAAACTACAGCGTTAGGCTAATCACATCTATCCAATGCTGCGACACACCTTGTTAACCGCATCAGCTTGCTGATATCTTTATTAATGTGACTTTCTCTGTATCTGTATTTCATCTGCCAATCCCCACAGAGTCTTCGCAGATTCATCAACTTCATCATTTCATCAGCCACGTCAGTCTCAGTAGAGTCATTGGCCACCACCATCATCCTGCTGCTTTTCAGACGTATCAAATGTATCTTGCTGCGGCTCAGGCCAGATGCTCTTCGATGACTAAATCTCCCTGAAGAGTCTAACCACCAAACAATTTTCACACACTTAATTATCACATATCATCTGCTGTGATAAACAATCATATTCACCTGGTCCACTTGTCTCTCCTGATTTTAATAAATTAAGCTTTCATTTAATGATTAAAATCTTAGGTACACAATGACTTTACCTTCCAAGCATAGAGCCTCCATGCAAAATGGTGATGTATGTCTCCGTGTGACACAAAGCCAAGTTCTTCCGATAACGGTAGTTTGTGTCTGCGGTGCATAATCAGTCGACTTCTACCAATGAGAGCAAAATAAATATGTTTGTGAATAAGTGACTGGCACTGATAACCTCCCATGTGCCCAGATGTTGTTTGGCTGGGCCAAATGGGAACATTTGCCAGTCATTATGTTCACAGAAAGCTGATGGACTAAATTAATCCTACTGCCTGCTGGTATAAGCCGGTGCTTTGGCCAGCTGGGGACATAGTCAGGAGTGAACTGCCAGACAAAATAAAGCTGAAAATAGTTAGATGGTGTTAGAGAACGTCTATAATTTCAAATGCATCTGTTGCAGGTGTGTAATTGGCAAAGGAAAAAACAACAACAACAGATGGGTGGATAGTATGACACATGACAAGAACACATTAAAAACAAAAAACATTTAAATTAATATTAAATTTAAAAAATAAGGATTTTATGCAGGTCTTTGCAGACCTATTGGCAGCAACTATGTTAAAGTATGACTGTTTTTTAATCATTTCTGATTTTAATAGACACATATTCTGTGAATCCAGGCCTCTGGTTAGAGATTTTATGTATCTTAATGACTCTTTTAATCTAATGGCTGCCTGCATGCCATTAGCCATTATTTAACTGTATTGTAGTTTTCTTCTGTCTTTAAAGAGTCTTTCCTTTATCTTGATGGCTTTTCTGATCTCAGTGTTGATGAGCTTAGCACCCTTTTTCACTCCACCTGCACTGATAACTTGGACCCTGTTGCTCCATTTAGGACCAAACACAATACAACAGTTTCTGAGCCATGGCTGATTGAAAGCCATATGACGCCCATGTAGGCGAGCTGAGAGAAAGTGGAAGAAGGATAAGCTTCGTGTCTCCTTCAGCCTCAGGGTTTTTTTTTTTAGTATTTTTAACTCTTATTCATCCTTGTGATTCAGCTATTGTACCATCACCTTCACTCGATTTTTATTGATAAAATTTCTGCTCTTAGGTCCTTACCCACTTCATCTGCTTCAGACCCTTCTCTTCTTCCTATTATCACCTCCATCAATTTGCGCTGATAGCACTCTCATTATTATCAGAGGTTGTTCATCATCTTTGGCCTAAAAACTGCCCCCTCGATAATGTTCCCTTTCGTCTACTGAAATAAGTTTTTAATTACTGTTGGATCTAGCATCCTGGTTTTAATTAATGTATCTTTTATGTCAAGTTTTGTTCCAGCTGCTATAATACAGCAACTTATCAAATAGAAAAGTCTGGACTCTTTTGTTGTCTCCATCTTCAGCCCAATTACTAACCTTCCTTTTCTGTCTGACATTTTGGAGAGAGTAGTTTTTATTCACAAAGTTATTTAGATAACCATGACATTTATAATAAGTTTCACTCTGATTTTTAATGACCTTCTGTTAACAGTCTGGGAACCTTGATATTCTGGTGCTCACAGCTGCCTCTGACACTGTGGATCATAGGATCCTTTTATGAAGTCTGAACAGTGTGTAGGCATCAGGTGATTTCGTGTGGCATCAGCAGTAATGTGGGTGGTGCATCTGTCTATCATTGTGAAGAGAGAACTGAGCCATAAAGCAAAGCTAGCGATTGACCAGTCTACGTTCCAAACTTCATCCATAGTCATGAGCTCTGGCTGGTGACTGAGAGAATGAGATCACGATTAAAAGTGACTGAAATGAGTTTCCTTAGGGTGGCTAGACTCCGCATTAGAGATAGGGTGAGGAGTGCGGACATCCGGAGGGAGCACAGAGTTGAGCCGCTGCTCCTTCACATCAAAAGGAGCCAGTTGAGGTAGTTAGGGCATTAGGATATCTCCAGGGCGCCTTAGTTTATGTATCTTTATGGACTTTGCGTGCCATTTGAATTTTCTTTGTGGATTTATTAACAGGTTTTGTCAGTTGGACTGTATTATTTTCTTTATAGATTTTTTTGTCATGCATTGTGCTTGCCTGTGCTGATTTTGAGTTTGTCATTAAAGGTATTTTTGTTCGATTCATCTTTTGTCTTGAGAACATTCTGTCTGCATTTGGGTCCTGTTTTTGAACTGAACATATAATTTGATGTATCAATTCTGAAATGTGTTATTTCTTCTCTTCTGACCCTGACATCTATATTCCCTTTAAGATCACAAAGGTTAAACAATTTTTATTTTTACTAGCCCAGTTATTTTTTCCATTGATTAGTTTTGAATGCATGCTAAGAACTTTTTCAACAGTGTTTTGTTAGATAAGGAAGCAGCAAGGCAATAAAAGTACATAACAAATGAAAGATAATCAGGACTCAACATTTACAATGCGTTTTAAAAGCATAGTTTACTCAAAGGACACTCCACATGATGTTCTAACAAAGACAAATGAGTTATCATGATATAACTATAATTATAATAGCAGAAAAAGTCTTCTATCCTAGATAAAAAATGAACATGATCATTAAAACAGCACATCAATCATGATAAAGACAACATTCAGCAGCAGGCAGTGAATATATCAGCACTCTTGAGAGAAAGCCTCCTTCAGACTGTACAGTGCCTCCTCTTCAGTGATCTTCTTCCACTCATCAGGTAAAACTGCTAGGTCCTGCTTGTATTCCATTGCAAACCTCCCATTGAACCTTGTCAATACATACCTGTAAATGAAGGAATGATGAGCAAACGTCAGGAATATTTGTCTAAAAATGTAAACAGTGGTTCATAACATACTGAGAGAAACATTTCACCAATTGTGATTGTATAATATTGAAACATTAAAAAACCCACACAGTACCTCCAGTAAGCAATGGGCATCTGGCTAGTTGGGTCCTCAGGGCAGATAATCCAGTCTGGGTAGAGGGAGTGACACCTGCATGCCACAGACATATTGTCTTTGTCCTTGCCCTGGACTGGGGTTCCCTCAGTCATGCTTCCAGGGCAACTGGTACTGGTCAGAGAACAGGAGTTATGGCGCATTGTGCCTTTGGGTCTGTGGAGCAGAGCCCTGTGAACCTCGTGCCTCATATTCTCCACATCACAGGGGGCTCTGCAGAAAGGACATTGCTTGTCACAGCCTCTCACTCTATTTAAGAGGGCTTCATGGGGCTGAATCGGAAGATACTGAGTAAATTGGATGATATCCCCATTTTGGGAGAAATCCTGTGTTAGTTCCAACCGCATTGCAGCCAGTAACTCAATTAGACATGTGACAAAACGATCCCAGTCTGTGGTGATACTGAAAAGAGATCCATCCAGAGGGGCCCTGGTAACATCCACATCTCCATCTATCTCTAAAGTGAGGCACACTCTCTCCAGCAGTGGCTTTGCATCACTCAGCAGGCCATTGGTACCTGCTGTTGTTTCACTCACTGCTGCTGCAGTCTTCCCAACAATTTCTCCAAGTCTCTGCTGCCTCCACTTATCCGGGTTTGATGATTCAGAGAGGTGAGCCAACACTGTCTTCTGGACCTTCTTCAGTCTGAAATTGTCAAAAGATTGCAGATATTCCAGAAAGCTTTCAAAGCAGTCTTCCTTTATGAGATCTTCCAGCAAGCTTTGGTGGAAGGCACGCCGGGACTGAAACTGTGGGTTTTTACTTTGGATCTCATCTACAATGTGCCTCCCCAGTGGTTTGTAGATGTAGTCCAACACTGTAGGTTTAATGACCATGGAGGTGAATGCATGAGCCACTCTTTGGCACTGGTCTCTCTTCCTGAAATGGTACACACACTCTGCCAAGTATTTACTCTTGGTTGCAGAAATACATGTCAAAAACTCTCTGTCCTTGGCGTAGCGGTCATTTAGTTTTTGGAAGTCTTGGCATGCAGTGCTACAGAGATAAACCTTCAAATCAACTTCGAAAGCTGATCTTGTTTCCATAGATTTTTTCTTCAAAGCCTTTTCTATATTTTGTAACAGTTCTGTGATGTAGCTGTCAGAGAAATCTGCTAGCGAGCTGGATTTATCTGCTACAAACTGATTGTATTCCTCTATGATATTACATGCTACCTGTTCAGCTTCCAACTTCTGTAGTCTGTTGTTGCCTTCAAACATGTGCTTTAATCTGCAGCGGTATCCAAAGTGCTCATCATATACACTGAAGCCAGAAGTCTGGTTTCGGCCCATGACTTCAACTTTTTTCATGTGTTTCTGGAGCCCGCGGCTGACCAGATTCTCTTTCAGAATATTGGTCACTCTTTCAGTGATATCATCTGTTTCAGAAGGACTGAAGTCAAAGTTGGACAACGTCTTACTCCACACACCCTCAAACTCCTGTTCTAGTTCTGCATCTTGAAGGAGAACTTTGGTTGACTTGCTGATCTCTATCAGTTTATGTATCTTGGATTCCTGTTCCGTTTTCAGTAAGGTCTCAAATTCAGTCAGGTGTGTGGAAGAGCAGTGGCTCTTGTTGACTGCCTCCAACCTTTGCATCATCTCTTTAGTTACCCGCTCCTGTCGGACATCGATATAGCTCATAAGAACAGGCTTGAATGTGTTCATTTTGAGAAGTTCCTCTTTCATCATATTGACTTCTACTTGTGACCTGAGTTTGTCCACCTCTGTTTTGACTTCCCGTCTGGCTTCATCCTTCAGCTCACTCACAACACCATTTTGGTTCACAGCATCTAAAGCCTTTGCATTTGTGTTGAAAATTTTCTCTGTTGCCCCCATGAGCCAGCTTTCCATGTGTTCCAGGAAACTAGTCTCCCATTGGGAAAACTCAGTGCAAAATAAAGAGAATGTTAAAGCCGTATCAGTATCTTGCAGACCAATGGCGAATGAGTCTGCTCTTACTACATCCCAGACAGCAGACAGACGGTTCATAAATTCAGTTAGACCTTTGGCTTCAGACCTGGGTGCACACGTCTTCAACGCCCCGAACAGGTTTTGCTTAAGCTTTAACACAGCTTTACTATACTGTGTATCAACTGGTTCAGAGAAGGATATATTGTACCATGGCCCTTTGATAAAGGTGACACAGCTTGTGGTCTTTACGGAATGGTTTTCAGCATGGTTAGTTGATCTGTCCCTTGTCTCAGTCTTAAGCATATCGGATATGCGTCTTAGCTGTGAAACTTGTAATACAGTGTTTAACTCTTCATCCTGGGCCAGGAATTGGCAAATGGGGAAAGAACCACCTTCTTTGATGCGTAGGAGAGCATTTACTATGACAATGAAATTAGTTTCAAATTCAGTGCCCGCTTGTGAAGAGATGTTCTGAATTAAAATATCACTCAGTCCTGTTACAACAGTGGCCATCTCATTGTCATGGATCAGCATATTACTTTTCTTGTCAGAGCAGAGACCTTTCACGTCTACTAACAACAGAAACTCACATTTCATGTCTTTTCTAACTTTATCGGGAAGACCGAGGATGACCATGTAAATCCCCCTTGTGGATGTTTTCCTTCCTTTTGGAAATTTCATGGCAAATAATGCGGAAAGAACCTCAGTGTTCCTAGCATGATGCACTCCAATGTTTGCCAACACTCGGGTCCTGCAGTGTTCTTGAGGTAGGCGCCGCTTGAGCTCTGCAAAGACACAGCCCAGCCAGTGGATGGGAATGTTTGAGGCATCTCCATCCATTAGTTCAAGTGGAACCCCAAAGAGAAGAAGGTCTACAGCTAAGCTAGGGAGACGTAACACATTTTGACTCCCACTGCTGGGGCTCATGTGTGTTAGCTCAAAAATTAAGCCCATCTCACGTAGAAAGTGCTCAAGCCCTAATGAGGAAGGATCAGTTTCTGAGGGCTGTGAGCATGAGGCTACCTGATGTTCAGATGAAGCATTCTGGCATATTTGTTGTTGGACACAAGAAGACAAATCTGACTTAGCTAGTGCTAGCTCTGGTTCATCTTGCTGTTTTCCTGGGTAGCTCAATATTCCACATGTAATTGTAGCTTGCACTTGTTTCTCTAGGACTGGATCATGTGTGGATTCAAGATGCTCTTTCTGTCGTGACTGTAGGTTTATTGTTTTTTCTGTAGACTTCTGTAAAACATGCTCTAACTCTTGTCTTTTCTCAAATTGTTGCTCAGGAACTTGCAGTTCAGTGTTTGCAGTCGTCCCTTTACTTTGTTCATCTCCAGATGTTGAATCTGTGCAGAAACTATCACTGTCTCCTAGGTTATCATCGGCTCCATTTTCCAACTCATGGGCATGTTCCCGAATGTCACCTTCTGTTTCTGCCTGCAGGGTTGTGAATGTATCTTGTGGACTATTTTGTTTTTCACTTTGTATCAGCTCAAGCTTCAGCTTCATCCAACTAAGGAAATAAGTTCTCTCCACTTTATCTTTTGTGAAAAGTGCATCGATGAAAATCTTCATTGCTGGGGTCATTTTATAGTTGCTCAACTCTACCAAGATGTCTCTCTTTTCTTTTTGCAATTGGGGGTTGGGTTCTTTTCCTTCTTTTCTCTGTTGTCTCTCATCCTTTTCAATTTCGGCCACTTTGCACCACAAAGGCCCCTGCAAAGGAAGCTGTTTCTCTCTAAACTGCACAGATCCCGCATCCAAACCTTTCAATATGTCCACCACTGTAGCCATTACCTTTTTACATATCGCCCCTTCATCCACATTAAATCCTTGCTCCCTCGCTAATTTTGCTGCTGTCTCAAGTGTTACAAGTTTCAGTTTATCTGGTAAGAGATCCGTCAGGATGTCACACAGCCTATTAGCCAGTTCCTCCTCGCTCAAAGTTCTCCCTTGCAGCACTGATCCTCCAGGAAGCCCAACGTCTTCTTCAAGATTCTGATCAACAAATCCCAAAGTTCTGTTTTCATTTGTCTCAGTGTCTGATAGTTCAATCAGTATGATCTTGCTTGCCTTATCTTTGCAGGAAGCAAGAAATTGTTTTTCTTTCTCTCTAAGATGCCCACAGAAAATAACCACAGCTGAGGATACGTGACATAGAAAGCTGAAGTGTTTCTCATGTATACCAGCATCACCTCGTAGGTTAGCGATGACCATAGGGGCAGGGAGACTATCTCTGGCAGTGTCTCCAGTGGGCAGATACCATCCAATCTCTATCAGGCCATTGGAGAGTCTTCGGGGCAGCTGTCCTCCATCTATTCCCCTGTGGAGAAATGTTTCACTGGGAGACCTTATAACATTGTTTAGCACCTGTGACTTGGAGATACCACATTGACCAAGCTTCACAAAAGAAACCATTGGCATGTGTGTACTAGCCAAATCTCCCTCGTGGACATTCCTGTTTTTATCCAGGAAGTGAGACCTCCACTGGCTCACAATTCCTCTCAAAGGCCAAAGCAGAAAGCGACCAAGTTCTTCTGGATTTATGCTTGGAAGAACCAGGGGCACAGCAAACTGGCATTGTGCCATACGTATCATCATCTCCTGCTGAAGGAAAGTGTTGGCAGACATGAAGACAGCTGTAACTAAATCAAGGGGGTTGATGGCACACTGGCTTTCACCAAAACCATATGTCATCTTCTCAGTTGATTCGTTGGCACTGTTGGTAACAATGTGCTGAGGTTTGCAGCAAGAACTCCGGGCATCTGGGTGAAGCAGCCAAAGGCGTTGGAGGAATGCCTTTGGTAGATCCTTAAGTTCTAGAGGAGTTTGGGTCTCCAGAGTCCAAGTGCTTATGTCCAACATAGATGCTGGATCCAGAGGTGTGGTCCACCAGTCCTCCAGGCCTAGTTTATTTAGAGCCTCTGCCTGGGCATTGTTCTTTGGAAGCTCTGGTATGAAACGACAAGGAAATCATTGGGGTATTGAATTGCTCTATTTCAATATTTTATTATTGACTACTAGTACTACTACTACTAATTATAATAATACTAACAATATTATTGATACTAATACTACTTACTTCTACTTCTATACTAATACTAATTACTACTAATACTAATAATATGATAATAATAATTATAATAATAATAATAATAGTAATTACCTGATCAGTATGACTGAAGTACTTAAAACCTTAAATGATTTTGACATGGATTTATTTGATCACTAGTGTAATACAGTACACAGTTAAGACAGTTATTGGTAAAGGCATTTTTACAACAGTGTGCGGCAAGTAAAGTAATTGAATGTTTTTTTTAAGTAGCTAGTTTAAACCATTTTGTCACTCCTACATGGTCATTAAAATACACAGTAAAAAAATGGACAAATGTCAGATGACACTTGGTGTAATGTTATGTTGCCACAACAGCAGCAGTGCAGAAATGACAAATAACAAGGGAGGGATGAAGAAATATTACAAAATACAGAGTCTGTTGGCTTTGGAGAGCATAGTCTATCATACACTGCAGTGGGCTCTCTTTCTGGTGGCTAAAAGGTATTTTGGTGCTGCCCTAATACACAGAAGCACATTTACTCCCTACATTCCTACACCTGTACTCCTGTTACTTCCACGACTGCCGTCTACTGCCATCTACTGTAACATAGAAAAGCAAGAAGAAGAAGAGATCTCACAGGTGTTCCTTTCATTTCTCCTTGACACAAATTAGCTATTTTCAAGATGAAAGTGAGTCCAAAGGGTTTGACTCCTACTTCTAAAATTTAACCCAGGAGAAACAGCCGCATATGATTTCATTGACGTCTTAGTCTGATCAAAACAAGAGATCTATAAATTAAGGTCTATTAAAAGAAGTCTCCTGAACATGAGATCTCATCTGCTACTGTACTTCCATTGCTCTGATTGTAATCTCAATCCAGTATCCATTTTCCTTACCAAAGTCTCAAAAACCCATTCCTTTTTTATCTCATCTTTTCTCCAAACAAAGTTTCAGGAGCAACCGTTGAGATCTCACTACTTTATTTAGAGTTAAAGAAAAGACTATCCTAATCCTCTGGGAGTGGAGTCGAGCCCCGAAAACCTCCCCCTCTATCAAGAGCACAGTTTGCTTGGTTAATATGGAACAGGTGGCTTGTCCAAATTGCCCCAAATTCGACACTACATGTCTTTGGTTCCCCAGACCAAAACACCTTGACAAAATAGCAGTTTCCCCCTTAAACAGACCATCTTGCGGTGCCATTAACATCCAAATGTACCTTTCCTGCCACAATCCCAATTATCATTAATGAGTATGCTCATCAATGTTGTGCTTTTATCCAAGTGCATCCCTCTTGGCTGGCAGGTTTTATTACCTCTGCCAGGACTTATGTTTTCACCAGTGTCTGTCTGTTGGTTTGTTTGTTTGTTAGACTGAATACACAAAAAGACAGATCTTCACAAACATTTCTGGGAGGGTTGGTTATGTGGGAAAAAAAGGTGGATTTGAAGTGGATTGGAAAATAAATCTGGAGTGTGCAATATGTATACGGTCACAGAACGGTAACAGAGAGGAATAGAGAAATAGAGATAATGCAGATTCAGAGTCATTCAAATGGATTTAATGTACCGTATAAGCTTTTGAGTGAGTAGGACATTAAGACATAATTTCTTCATTCCTCTCTCATTTTCAAAATATCATTATAATATCTGCAGGATATTCAGGTAAGTGAAAAGCAGAATAAAATGTACAGACATACTTGTCTTTTTGGTGCTCAGCCTCTTAGGAAGCTTGATTGACATTCTAAATCCGGCTGAGTGTCTCTCCTATCCGTGTGAAGAGTTTTCCTCCTCTGGTCAGCCACGACACCTGTCATTAAAATTCATAAGATAAACATCACTCACATACAAAAGGCAGCACAGCACAGTCTACCTGCAGGCTTCTTTGGCCTGATATCACTACAACCACATGCATCTGGGAATGTGAAAACCTCGCTTATAATAGATGAGAATATGTTGTAGCCTGCTGTCTCAGTGTGGAAAGTACAGTGTTTTTTCTTGACTTGTATCTTCCTGAGATCTCCTCCTACTCTCCTCCTCTCCTCTGACCTACACCCTCTGAGATGATGCTGTAGTTACTCTCTACCATTGTTTTAGGAGGAGCCCTTTTAATGCAGCAGCATAAAGAGCGAGAAAAGTCAGACTTTTGATGTGGTCAAGGTGGTAGGATGGGTCAAACACCTCAGGACTGTACGTAACTGTTCAGTAACATGAGTCAAGTTTTTAAATTATGTTACCTGTCCAAACTGCTTCCATTTCACAACACTGATAGTAATCAAGTCGTTCACTGTCCTAACATGTTAAATGTTTGTAAGCAAGCTTTATTTTGACTATTTAACTGCAGGTTCAAAAGTGACACCGGAGAGGAACTCAAGCATAGGGTTATGTTTTCACCCATGACTGTCAGTTGGTTGGTTTGTTTGTTTGTCAGCAGGATAATACAAAACTACAGGACAGATTTCCACGAAGCTTGCTATAAGGATGAGGCATGGACCAGGAAAGAACCCAGACCAGTTTGGTTGAGATCAAGATAAAGGAGCTGATCCAGATTTTTCCACCAATATTTAAATGATAGTTCAAATCAATATCAATATTAAGGTAAACGGTGATCTGAATAATGTTTTACTTGTGTCATTCATGATCTAAAAGTAGATAGCATACAATTAATTAATCATACATAAATAATACATATATACTGTATATAAATAACAGGTTTTATATGGCTGTTCACTCATATAAAACCAGTTTACCTGACTTGTCTAACTCAATCGGAATCTTGAATCCACAACTTAATCAAAGTATATTAATTGACCCTTCTGCACAAAACATATGTCTCCTCATACGACATTTTGTTAAAAAGACTTGTAAAACTGAGACTGGGGTTCATTAATATTCATCAAATATATAATAGTAATCTATACATAATTAAAAAACTATGTGGAGTTTGGAGTCATGTTGAGCTAAATTCAACAAGTTTGCATTTTACTCAGTTTTGTGTAAAGACAATCATCTGTGAATCACTGATTCAAATGTAATGTATTTTATCAGGAAAGGTTTTTAGTTTTAATCACATAATTTACTAAATAAAACAAATATATATACTTTTAACTGCATAGGTTATACACTTAAAAAATTAAACATTTACTTAAATGTATTTTGTCAACAGGTTTGTCTAGTTCAAGCAAAAATATTAAACTATTACCTTTATTTAATTTAACTTTATTGGAAAAAATATTTTAACTTAACAAATAAGTGTAATATGTTAAGTAAACTGAAAATAAAACGTAATAATAATAAGGGTAAAAGAATAATGTTCTTACCTGTTTGAGCATCCTTCACATTCACTTATCTGACACCAGGTGTCTGTGTCTCTCGGTCACAAGAGCTCTTATACCAGTTTGCTCACTGATAAGACGCATTCCTGCACTTCAGTCTAATACCATAACATCAAAAAGAACTGCAGTCACATGCAGGAACACGAAGAGACAAGTGCACATGTGACATTGTGTAAAACTTCCTTATTGTCAGGTTTGAGACTCTGTTATAGCAGGTAGTGACCATCTCTCATTGTGCAGAACTGGGTGAAATGCATTCCCAGGTTCCTGCCTAAATGATTATCATGTCTTTAGAGTTCATAGGCAAGACAATGACGCACACAGATTCTTAGTCATGTATGATCTTTCAGATATTTGTCTATCTGACTACTACAAAATTAATAGCTGGCATACACTGCCCTTTTTTCAGAGACAGCCCATTCTCCACTATAACTTGCTCCCTCTTGCCTCAACTTTTTTTGTCCAGAAACCCCTGTGACTTTACTGTTTTACTCTGACCATTGTTGGTCATAGTCTAGCGTTTTAAAGCAGGTTCAGTTGACTGTCAGAATACAAATGGACAGAATAAGAATAAGAACAAGAATAAGAATAAATAGGAATAAGAATAGATCAATATTAGATAAAAATAGATGCCCAATATTATAATAGTGTCATTAGACATCAAGTGTGACCACAGCAGAAGTTCCAACAGTGATCCATGCAAACCTGTGTGCACTTGTTGCTCTTGATAACTGAAGTCTTTGGTTCCCATTCTACAAAATCAGACTCTAAGTATGTAAGTGAGACCAAAAGTAACCCTGTATCCTGGGACCATGTTCTGGTATGTGTTCTAGTCTGGTAATATGGTAATACGAGCTCTTTAACATAGGTGCCTGACCATTAAGGGCTTTGTATGTGAGAAAAATGATTTTAAATTATACTCTGGATTTTACTGGGAGCCAGTGCAGAAAAGTTGAAAGAGAAATATTATCTTATGATCTTGTCAGAACATCATTCAGCAGCATTCTTGACCAGCTGGAGTCTGTAGATTAGGACAGCCTGATAATAGGGAATTGCAGTCATCCATCCTGAATGTAACAATGCGTGGACTATTGTTCTGTATCTTCTTGAGACATGAAAGCCGGTAGTCCTTGCAGTCCTTATATAATGTGTGCCTGAGATTTTTAAAATCAAGCACGATGACTTCATTTTTGTCTGAGTTAAGTAGCAGAAAATTTCACATCATTCAGGTTTTTTCTCCTCAAGACATGCCTCAGGTGAAATTGACTGATTGGTTTCTTCTGGTTTCATTGATAAGTATAATTGTGTATATGTAATATGCATAGCAATAAAAATGTATGCATATAGTTTTCCTTATAATATTATCTAAAGTAAGCATATAAAGGGTAAATAGTGTTGGTCCAAGCACAGAACCTTGTGGAACTCTGTGATTAACTTTGGTTTGCCAGGAGGATTTATCATTAACATTTACTGAGACTGATCTGTTAAATTGGGCTTAAACCAACTTAATGCAGTTCTGTTGATGCCAATTAAATGTCCCAGTCTTTGTAATTGGATGTGACGGTAAATATCAAACACAGCATGACGATCTAACGAGACTTGTTTCTACATTTGTACAGAGACGAGTCTGATATACCTGATATAATTAGAAGCTCATTTGTGACTTTGACCAATGCTGCCATGATGCACCATAAAGCCTGACTGGAAATCCTCAAACTAAATGTTATTATGTAGAAAGTCACATGATGATGATGAACTGATGAGAGACTGCTTTTCCAAGGAAGGGGGAATTATTACTAGTCATGTAAGAGATGTGCTGTGGTGGGCTAAAACTTCTGGGTCCAGATTCGGTCAGATTCTTTTACGTTTAATTATAGCTCCTTTATTTATGTAAAAAAGGAGCGCCAACAAACGGTTAAAAAAAAAACTTTAAGCAGACCATTTGGGAGGGTTGATGGTTGAAGAAATCGGAGTTGGGTGTTAAAGTTTAATGGGAGAGAAGCACCTGTCTCTAAGTTCCTGTGTGTCCTGTAATGGTTACCAGTTCGGCTCAGGAGATGTTTTCTTTCTAATAAGTGTACTTTCATCATTAAAATTAATTTGTTATTTTATTAAGGATGTTTCTTTGTAATCCCACATGTTTGAATAAAACCTGATCCATCTCAAAGCTGGAGAGGTGGAGGCACACTTGAAGGATAAGTGTTGTGTAGAGGGAAAGATTACTGCTTCTCTATTTCTGTCCTGCAAAGCTGTTTAGCAGTCTTACCCTCATGTGTCAGAGACTGTGGGAATGAAGTGTGTGCTTGTATGTTTGATGAGTGCGTGTTGAGAAACTTGTGTGAGTGGACATATTCAACACTGTTCAGCTGCCCTTCTCCTGAGCAGCTCTTCATTGCTTTCCTGATTGCTCCGATCTGTTCGTGTATGGACTTAACTTTCCTGCAGCACAACCGAGGATAGCTATTGGAAACCGAGGAAAACATTAAGGATTAATAGAGACACTAAAGAAACAACGGTTAACATGTTGGTCACCATGCTAACAGCCATGTATGTGGTGGTCAAAGTTGTAGAATCGGTAAGACGATTAGATGATAGATGGAATATAATAGAGTAGAATTAGAGAGTTATCATTTCTGGAAATTAGATTGAATGTATGTGTTGGACTAGCATCCTGTTTACTTAAAAAGAAATCTTCAATATGAGATATCCTTTATGTTTACATTCATAAATGTTTGAATTTTGAAGAGAGACACCAGTGAGTAGAATGTTATTTGTTTTTGCTGAAACTATAACATAGTTTTCTCATCTAGCAGGTTGTGTCCAGTACAAGTCATGTTTATGTACAGTAGACAGCATCAAAATGTGATAAAGTTGATGTTGAAACAACCGGTCAGTGTCAAATTATAACCAGAAATATATATCGACAGCATCCAAATAATTATGGAGATGATAAATCAAACCTTTGATATGCAGCATTTTTCTCCGTGACTCCTCTCTGTTGTTATGTTATGTAACATCTAATACTCATGTTTCTAAAGAAATGTTTAGCAGTTCAGCTAAAGACCATTTAAGGTTTTCAGCACAGCTTGGCCGAGAATCTTTGACAAAACTGGACTGAAAATGCGATTGTTTTTACATATAATTGATAAGTAAACCTGAGAGATATTCAAAAGGGAGGAAGGCCTAGAAATGGTTGAATTAACTTAAGCTAACCCGACTCCTTTCACTTTCAGATAGGGGAGCGGTTTGCCCGACAACAGGACCCTGTGCCTTACATGGTGTCTCAGCCTTTGCCTTGGCAGATTCACTCAGTGTCACACTGTAGGAGGAGCAGCAACGTAGATGAGGTTAGTTTTAACCAGATATGTGCACACTTATGGCGAACACAACACATATTTAGTCTGTGCATGACTGAATAATCCCCTTATAATAATAATAATACCCTAGCTCTCAGGGTATCATCTTTCACAGATGTGCATTGATGGGTGAAAGGAGAAAAGGAACTCTTTCTGAAATTATGATTCACACTGCCAGTGAAAAATGTCAGTGGGATATTTATTCATTCATTTGCCTTTCTGTTCCTCTTTTATCTATGTCCAGACAGAGCATGTCAAAAGTTCAGCAGTCATGCTTGACTCAGTGTGCGAGCAAAGAAGCTTCGTCACATGTTCTGTGTTTGCTTATAGTGTCTCAGAGGAGGACTGCAGAGGATTATGATATGAAGCTTTTGATGCCTCTGCACTCAAACAAAATAACAAAACGAAATAGTGGAATGACATAAAAGTTATTTGGCATTTTGTCAGGATTTTCCTATGGATACCTGAATCAAAAGTACACACCAAAAACCTGTAGTTCCCCATTTTGGGTACTTTTACTTTCAATTTGTAGGTTTACTTCTGATGTAGACATTTAGAAAGACTAAGTTCTCAAATAAAACGACGCGCAGATGCAAAGAACTGTAGCAGGAAAAGGATCTTAAGCACACACGGAAAAAAAACAACAAAAAAGGAACAGAGATGGAGCCATAGAGAGACATTTTGAGTCACCTTAAATTAAAGGACAGAGTAGATGTCGAGAGTTTTGTGTGACTGAAATTAGACACGCAGCCAAACTGACAGGAAGCAGGCTAAACTGGTCCAGTCTTCAGGCACTCGCCTCCCTGTCGCTGCTCTGCTTGAGCTGTAATCCCAATCAAGGAGATTTGTGTTTGAGGTCATTACAGACACACACACACACACACACACACACACACACACACACAGATGCAGTCACACAGGTACATTACACATTCATTCCGTGAGGGCTGCACATTTTGTGCAGTTGATAAGAACGATTGATCAAAAGCACCTGTGTGATTAGCTGCTGGCATGTGTCTTTTGTGCTTTTGATGGCATGTGAACAATTTTACAGCTCACTTCTCAGATAAGATATTAACAGTGCTAACCATCTACCTGACTCATGACTGGTAATTCTTCCCATATTTTTGTGTATGTCAGTGATTATGCCTCCTAAGACAACTATATCTGCTTCATTTACAGTTTGATGGGTTTCGGAGGAACAGCATAGGAGTGTATAGAAAGAGTAAGTATATCAACTCATTTAAATGCAGGCTACTTTTCTTTTTAAGTAACCAGGAAGATTTGATTCAAATCAAGCATCAAATCCAACTCTGAAAACTCTGATCAGAAAAATAATGAATTAATCATTGCTACAGACTATGCCTCCATGGCTATTGCCTCTGCCTCCCTGGCTATACCCTGTCTCCTGTCGTGCTCAGACTCCAATGCCACCAATGGGACGTGCACTGTTCCTCCACTGAGCCCTGTTGAAGTAGAGAGGGCCGCCGCCACCATCCAGTCGCATTTCAGGAAGTTCCAACAGAAGAAACAGAAGAACGGCAAGTAGACGGACGAAGAGGGATGTCGAGGGACAACGGGGAGCAGGCTACATATGTGGATTATGGATGGAGAACTCTACTGTATGCTGGCATGCACAAATGCATATGTACATACATATGCAAATATTCATACATTCAAATGTTAAAATAAAGGACTTAGTTGAGATCCTGGATTAGACAATATACAAACGTAACATGCAGTAATAGATTACATTTCAAATGGCTACTTGTAATACCCTGTTTAAAAATCTTTGTTAAAAATATATGTGAATATGCTGTACAGTGCAACTGAATGTGTGGGTGTGACTGTTTTGGGTGTATAAATATGTAATAATATATATATATACATATATATATATATATATATATATATATATATAATCAAATAATTTGTCATTGTGGATCTTTCAAAAACAAACAATTAAATTAAAAAAACCCTCCTGTGAGCCTGTGTTGTGTTTCTTTGCAGCAGGATGCCCTCTAGTGTATTATTAGTGAACTGCAGTTACAGTGAATTCATGCATAATGCAACACTAAAAGCCCCCATACAGTTGTCTTACTCTTTGTTTTAAATAAGACACTAATATTTTAAGAAAATGAGACCTCAGGTGGGTTGAATTAAATAAGTGTATATGACATTAAATAACCTCATAAAATACAGACAAAGTTATTCACATAACCATGAAATAATGGAAGCAATAACACTAATTGTCATTTGCCACTTTTTATTACCTCCCACGATAAGAAGGTTAATAGAAAAGATGCAAAAACAGGAATGAAATCACAATGCCCTCCAATAAACCTGTTGTCTTATTGTGAAAAGATACTAAATGAAAGAGAAAACATTTGATCATAATTAGAAACTTAAAATATATTTGCTTAGTTTACAATTTCAGCTGTTTTTTTCTGGATTTTTTCATGTCATTAATTATTTTATAATGTCTCATTAATTTTTGTTGTTGTATTGTAAGTGTTAACTTTGTACATTGAGAGACAACTGTAGATAGAATTCTTGACATCAACGTGTGCAAAAGAGGAGCAATCAAATCAACTTTGCATTCTCCTTCTCTTTCCACTATTAGATCCCAGTGGGAAGATGATTTGGCATTAAAATAACAGATCACAATTGGCAATATATTCTTCAAAAACTACATTCTTCCACAATTTGTGCGTCGGCTCCTGCAATTCAAGATCTTACACCACCTGCATCTATATCCAAAGAAAAGTTAGCCAAGATCTATCCAGGGGCAGATCCCTTATAAAGTAGATGTGAGACAGTAGCAGGGTCCCCCATCCATACTTTATGGACATGTCCAAACCGTCATGATGACTGGACATCTGTATTTAATACATTTTCAGAGGTTTTTGGAGTCGTACCAGGGGACATGGTCCTTCCCAGATATTATTTGAATGCTGTTGCTTTTGCTTCCTTGATCGCAAGATGCCTCATACTCATGACGTTGAAGCATGAGGCCTCTCCCACACATGGTTGGAGAACTTATGAGGTTTTTACACATGGAAAAAATAAGATATCTGCTGGGTGGCTCTACAGATACATTTTATAAGACATGGCAACCATTTCTGCCATTTTTTGAAAATCACACACTTTGTATTTGAACGAATTCCTTCTAGAGATTTTACCCGATCGACTTCAAATTTGGTTTGTACTATCTAAACCCCATGAGGATGACAAATTATCTCAAATCCTGAGTTTTCGTTCAACAGTGACTAAAGACATCCACATGACAAAATTTAGCATTAGTCCTAGCACCACCTAGTGGCAACAGGAAATGACATATTTTAGGTTTTGATACACTAGGCCGTTGAGCATATTGCCTTCAAATTCAGTGAGAACAGCTATAACAAGTTGGTGATGCATGATTGTGAAGCTGGTGTGTTTTCATGCAAAGTTGTAGGCGTGGCTGTGCGGCGATTGTTGATGTTTCGCCATGAAAGAGGAAGTTGTTATAACTCTGCTGTCCATAGTCCAATCTGCCCCAAACTTCACATGTTTGATAAAAGTCCCACCCTGAACACATCTATATCGTTAAATTTGATAATCGTCATAGCGCGACCGAGTGGAAACAGGAAGTTATATACTTCTGAATTTGACGTGCTACTGTCAGGCCGTTCACCACGATGATCTCAGATTTAGTCAGTAAAGCCTTCAGGCCTTGATGAAGCATTATTGTAAATATTGTGAGTTTGGGTCCCATGGTGGGGGCGTGACGTTTGATGTTCACCATCAAACAGGAGGTTAGTGTTGAGAGGCCAGGGAAGCTCAGATGCTCACCAAAACTGACACAGGTGGCAGTACTTACGATCTCATATGGTTTACAGGATCGGTTGTGGTAAATTGGCTCAACAGCCCCCCTGTAAAACTTCAAATAAGTATCTGAGTCTGTGTTTAACCTACATGTATGAAATTTGGTAGACCTGTTTAAAGTCCCATCAACACAACAATATTGAGTAACAGTGATAGCGCCACCTGCTGGCAAATGCAAAAATGTCTTGTGTGACAATTTTTGTTTGATTTTAATTACATTTTCATGGTGTGGCCTTCAGATATAATCAAAGACGAGTCAAAATTATTAGGTGTTGTCTAGCGCCACATAGTGGACAAAATGAGGTAGATCAGAATCCCTCCATCAGTGTCCATAGTGCATGCAGATACAGAGCCTTGCATTTATCCAGGTGTGCAGTAGTGAGGCCGAAGTTGGCGCACGGCCCGGCGGGCACCTGGGTGCGAGGGCCCGTTCAACGCTGCTTGCAGCTTTAATCAAATAATTTATTTTTTCTCAAATGTGATTATTGGTTCATTATTTCATTTTAGTTTTGTTATTATTTGTGTTTTTGGTTCTTTGGGGATGGGATGCAGATGTTTGTACTTTCGTAGTTTATAGTGACTGCATCACGAAACTGCCATGTGGGAAAAAAGGAAAAAATAAATAAAAAAAACTTTGAAGAGTGCAGGTCTATATATGGCTGAAAAAGACAGTTTGCCCAGATTTTTGAACATATATTAAATCTTGGTTCACACACATAAATCTCTATTGAAGGTGTTGCATTTTGTTGTATTCCAATCAATTTTTCAGGCAGATTCAAAATAAAAGGTTTAGATTATATGTTTTTAAAGTCCATAGCTTCTGATTCAAATGACAATTTAAAGAATGATTTTCTCACTCATCTCTAATGGTATCACATGGAGTTAGTTTTGGTTGAACTGCACAAGTATTGATATAACCCTCAGTGATTTGGAGACATCCTGGTAGGTGCTCACAGTATTGAAAATTTACATTCAAAGATTTCATTTATATCTCCAAAACAAGTGTCTGCATTACACTTAAAGTCACACACGTCACTGCTAATATTTTTAAATTGAATTATTTTCAGGCAGAAGAAATAGGCCTAAAGTATCGTCTGTATAAAATCTGTGAAAAAAGTGAAACATTCTAATTGGAGTAGGAACTGGCTAATGAAAATGGTTCTTTATCTCAAATGCTACAAGGTTGTGAAAGAATGAATAATCATCATCACAGTTCATAAAAAGATAGCTTTATTGCACAAGGTGTTGAGTACTCTTTTTTGGGTTTTGTTTGTTTTCATAGAAAAGGAAATGTAGAGTTAAACACAAGCAATTGCAAATTGAAGCAACATTTCCCCATAAAAGATTAAGGAACATCCTCTGCATCTTTAAAATGTTTTAATTAACCCCCTTTTAAATCGTTCAATTCACCATTTCCCTTTATCTTTTATGACCACCAACATTTTCAGAACATGCAATGCTGCTGTCCTCCTTCCAAAAACTGAAATAATGAAAAAAGACAAACTCCAAATTAAACAACCGGTGACAAAGTAAAAAAGAAACCAAAACAAAAAATCTATAAAAAAAAAGGAAACAATGCAACCAAATATTGTGTAAAAGAAGGAATCATTATTGTTAAATATGCATGGTCCACTCTGAAATGTTTCAACTGGTCCTTAAATGAAGATAAAGTCTGTATAGTTCTATAGTTTTTCATTAAGTCCTCTTCTGTTTCATTACAACAACTTCAATTCAAAGTTTACATTGTGCCCTGGTTTCTAGTGAAGATGTCGAAAATAGTACTCATTTATACAAAACACTTTCCTATGTACACAAGTTTTCTATTATGGAGTAGAAATTATGTTGTATAGGTGGGCAGGGGGTACAGAGAGGAGAGGATCTGATTGGTTGAGCAGATGTGGAACAGGTTGGGAGGAAATAAGAAGTTGGCCTCATGAACACAGACTGAGTCAGTTTGAAAAGTATGTTGTTGTATTTTAAGGAAAAAAATCCACCAGAAATCACCCATGAGTCATTTTAACAATGACTGTGTATGGTATGGTTTGCAATATGTCTTATAAGCAACTACTACATTTTAGTTTTTCATATTATACAGTAGCCGGTTAACATTTCAGCTGCATATTTATTTATTTATTGTCACCCTGGATTTAAAATGGATCAATATCTGCAATTATTTATTTGGGCCTAAAAGAATTGTGCTTTAAATTCAGTAATATTAAGGCCTGAATCAGTCACTAAAACCCTCAGCAAAACACCACAGTACTGTGTACTTCATATACGTTAGGCTGTGTGGAATTTTATAGAACAAAATATACACATGAAATACATTACAGTAATAGTTTGGGAAATTGTTTTGCAAAATATACTTGTTTGCTTTATTGCCAATAGACAGAGCGATAAGCAGACTGTTTCACTGGAATGAAACCCAACTCACAAAAGTTCACTGATCAATGGTTTATGTCTCATTTCTTCAATCCATACAAACAACAAGAGAGATTAAATTGTAGATTGTAATTAAGATGTTTTTGTTTTGACTTTTGTATCTGTTGCATGTCTTGTTTATGTGTATTTTGTTGTGTGTGGACCCCAGGAAGAATAGTTGTTACCTTGGTGGCAGCTAATAGGGATCCTAATAAGAATAAAGAACAGAGAGCGCAAACCTCCGCCAAGGTGGCTCAGTTTCCCCATTATGTCACTGCACCTAAACGCGCCATGATAAGATAAGATACGTCTTTATTGTCACCCTTGGGAGAAATTGGTCTTGGGCAAATAATATGTAATAATATGACTCCTTGACCATGAAAACCTACCCCTAGAATTTAGAATCACACTGGTTTCATTATTAGTTTGACATTTATTTTGCACTGATGGTGGTTTTATTCAGGATCTTGCTCAGTAACTTTTGAAGATGTGTGAAATTTGACACCTAACTTAGTTAGCACAGTTTCAGCTACAGTCTGATCTCAGTTCAAGTCTGTAGCATTGTATTATTTGTTACCTATAAATTCAAACATTCTGGAACACCAGATCTGGACTAGTACTTGGATCCAGATCTTCGTAGATCTTATGTGGATGTCATCGTCTAATTTTTGTCCAGGAATATTTGGCCTTATCCGTAAAGTTAGAAGCAAATAATCTTGTAATTGCCCCTATCCTGCAATGGAATTCTGGATGATGTAATCTCAGATGATGTAATCCTGTTAACAGACAAACATACAAATAAACAAACCAATTTTGGCAAAAACATAACCTCCTTGGCAGAGGTAATAAAGTGTCAAAATGACAGTGAAATAATCACCACAACTTCATCATTTTTACACTTAGATTTTCGTACGTAATGTAAAACATTGAGTGGTATCAATGTTCTCGTGTAACGCTCGGCAAGAAAGCAAATAAGGATATTTTCAAAGCTTTATACTGTATATTGTTGATATTCTCTGTAACACTATAGAAAGATGAGAGGGTGGGATTTTCCTTAAAGGTATACAACACATATACGCTGAGCAAACTGACAGTCCACATGTGTTTCACAGTTGAGGCAACTTCACTGGAGAATTGTGGGGAACAGGTTGGACAGGAGTTTATTTCATCACTCCATCCAACATCCATACAACAGGAGTACGGAAGCCTGGCTGCTCAAACAGGCCTCTTTGTTTTTCTGAAAACAAGTGTTTTCACCATTTGAAAAGTAAAGGCCAAAATGAAAAGAATGATAAGCATTAATAATGGAAAGCAAATTGTATTTCTATCCTGTCTGGATTTAACATAAAGGAGCACGTAAATATATTAAAGAGCAGTTCTCCTTTTTCCCTTTTACGTTTCATTTGGCCTGCAGTCCCAGAGGAGGACTCGCTATGACACAGATAAGAAACAGAAATACTCGTCTGGTCTGTTTGTCTTCATGGGTTAGAGTCAGGTAATGCATTGAGTTTGTGAACACACCTTTGGAAGGTACAATACAACATATTACAATAGGCTCACTATCTGTATAGGCTGTCCTTGTTATACTGTTATCTTTTTCAACACCACACTTTCTGCACTGAGCCATAGACCACAGTTAACCAGCGACACAATCTCACACTATAGTTTGACTTTACTGTGCTTGTCCTCCAGCTGCTTCCTGCTGCTCAGGCACCGCAGCTGGAAGCTTTAACAAATCACAAGGGGGTCATTGCATCATTCCTCAAACCTCAGCGTCACCATTTATCCTTCTTTCACACCACTTCCTTCTGCTGTCCGTGCTTTTGCTACCCGTTTAATATTCCCTCTTCTTCTTCCCTCCTTCCTTCTTGAGGTTCTTCCACTCTGAGCGATTGTCTTGTGATCGTTTATATATATTTTCAATTAAAACAGCTTTTATAGTTCTCTGCTTTTTTCATTATTCATATATTTGATATATATTTGAATAGAAATATATATGTACATACTTTTGAAAACAAACATATATCATATCTTTTTTCTTTTTTCTATTGCGAGAGCCCTGATGTTACGTTTTACCTTTGCAAAACATTTGGAGCAACTCTTTTTTTGGAACAATCTTTGTTATGGGATTAAGCTTTGGAAGAAGAAATAAGGGGGAAATGAACTTAAAGTTAATAGATACAGTACCATGCATAAAGCTAACATAAATTTCAGTGAGATTGAGGGACTAGAAAACACGTCTTTAAGTTTTGAAGACCACTTATTTCTGAAGAATTTATTGAATCCCTCTGCTACGTAAAGCCCCTTTCTATATCTGCTGCCAATTCTTTCAACCCTCTATCCCTCCATCTATAAAAGTCATTGTCCGTTGATAAATTCATGATCGTTTCATACAAGTGTGATATTTTTCTTTTATACATCTCAATAAATTTGCTGCATGTTTTGCATTCAAGCTGTCGTAGAACGTCGAACAGCATTTCTGCTTGTCTGTGCATATTAGGCCTCTTCTCTCAGTCTGTCTGTCTTTACAACTAGCCAGTATGCTAGCATGGGGTCACAGTGACACTGTATGGATATGACGGGGGACCGGGTGGGTCGGAGTGATGGTGGGTTAGGACAGAAGGGGAAAACGAAAGGAGGAAACAAAGAATTATAGTCCTGTGGCACCGTGATGAATCACTTCCTTCTTTGTTCTGAGGCAAAGAAAGAAACCTCTAATTGCCCTCTTTTGAACCCACAACCTCTTCAGTATTTCTCATTTAAGCAATGCTGTCAATCACACTCAACAAAACAAAGCTCAAAATGCTGGACCAGATTAGGATTAGCGTTACATCATCGTCGTCATCATTGTTTCTGTCCTGAATCACCTTTCGCAGGTACAGAATGAACAGAGGGGAAAAGGGGGGGTTCAGCTTTGACACAGACGTCTGCTGCCCATAAGGCCAGCATACAGATTGATTTTAAAAAGGTCCAGTGTGTTGGTGTGCGCCTGCCACATGTATACATATATATATTTACACTCCCAGGCTGTGAAGGTTTCTGTCAATTGGAATCATTCTAACTTTTGCTTGGTGCACATGAGATTATATTTCCATCATCAGAAAATAAACAGAGAACTGTCGGGAATAAAATGCTTTTGTTTCATCTTTCACATGATGCTGCTTGACATTTTTGTTCCTCCTCTGCTTTGAGTCTCTAAAAGCGTCCGTTGAGGCCACTAAGCTGTCATCCATTGCATGTATGAGAAAATCTCCGCGTCTCAAAGCTGGTATTGAGACGACCGTCCTTCCATCGCCTCTAGCATGAATCCATGATGAAGTTACCCCTCAGAGCCAGTGTGACACCAACAGTGGTGGGTTATGCATTCAGTAAAAGCATCCTGCCGCGGCACAATGCTGTGATATGAGCTCTACTTCCATCAGAGACCAGGAAAGTAACATATTTAAAAATCTATAAACCTCAAAACCTCATTCTATAACTGTCTTTATCCAGAAAACAAGATGTTACACGTGGAAAGCATTTTGTGCATAAGTACTGTGTCCTTACCAGAAAATGAAATATGAAGTGAACAGATAAAAATCATTTATGTTTTGGCAAGTGATTTCCAGGGTGAAGAAATAAGAGATAGAGAAAGATGACACGATAATAATAGAAAGCATTCAAGCAGAAAGAAAGGCAAACCCCTGTAGTGTGGAGACCCAACTCTGACCCCTTCATACAGTAGTGTCAATGGGAACCCAAGCAGCCCCCTGCAGCCTGACACAGCGCAGGCACCGACGGGTCAGCTGTGCATGTGCATATTCCTCACCCCACGTTTCCATAGTGGCTCCGGGCAAGAACTGGCTTGACCAGCGTTAAGAGTTACAGTGATAGGCCGCAGTGATGGCAGGCTACACCAGTGTGTACGACTTGGAGTAGGCCCCTCCCCCTCCATCCCTCTGCTTCTGTAGTCTGCCTAAGCCTGAGGAGCTGCTCTCTAGGAGAGAGTCTCTGGATCCTCCCATCTTGGAGGAGGACGAGGAGGCACCTCCAGGCGTCCCTCCTGTGGCCCCTGCTACCCCTCCTCCACCGGAGGATGACACCCCAGCAGCTGCAGCAGTGGCAGCGGCGGCTGCAGCAGCACTCTGGGCCGCTGAGGCAGAGGAGCCGGGCATGGTGAGAGTCCTCTGGGGGAGTGTGGAGGTGCTGGAGCTAGCAGACAGCCCTCCACTCCCACTACCTCCACCACCACCTCCTAGTCCTCCAGAAGAAGCCCCAGAGGAAGAGAGATTGGACAGGCCAGCGTGGCCCATACTTAGGGCCTGCTGCTTTGCAGAGTCCATAGTCACATGACGGCCCTGGGTGTGGTACGCCCGCTGGGCGAGGCCACGAATAGAAGCTTCACGTGGTGGAACCACTGGACACGGGTCATGATGCTCTGACTGCTTTCGGAAGAAGGGATCGGACTTCATGTAGAGCGGTAGGTTGCAGTAGTCACCTGGAGGGGGAAAGTCGACGGTAATCTTATTGATAATATTAATTGTGTGCTTAAAGCAAATAAGACTTTGTTTTGCATCAAAGGGCTCGGGTTTAAATTTCCAAGTATATCTTCATCTGTTTTATTCAAGCTGTTTGATAGTAAACGGAGTGTGGTATTTCTGTTGATGACACTGTTAGGTGCATTTCTTACTGGTGTAAGTTACTTTACATGTCACAGTGCCGGTATCCTAAGCAATGTATGTAGCACGTAGCAATGGATCTACATGGGCAACATTTATATTATATTCTCATGGATTTGGTTTTGCCAAGAAGTTGCCAATATCTCTCACTTCACGCATGACTTCAAACAGCGGCTTGTTGACTGTGACAAGCAGGATACTCTCAGTAAAGCTGCTCAGTTCTCTCATATGCTGCATTATAATGAAATTGAGTCATTGCTTGTATGTATTGCATGTACAATTGAAAGAGAACAGAAGGATGCTATATCTCTTGAGATAACATGAATTACCACTATTATGTAATGTCAGATGTACAAATGCAAATGTGGGTAAAGTTTGTAAAGTCTGTTGTGGTGGCGAGCAAGAAGATGAGCTACGTTTTCTCTTCTTTTGTTCAGTATACAATTCAATGAGAAGAAAATATTTGCCTGTGTATATAACTAATATATCACCTTTAAGAAACTATCATAATTTGGTCAATAGTAGTAATATTGTGTATTACTTCATTCATTCCAAATTGTTAAAGACGCCACTAACCTAAGAAACTCTATATGTGTCTACCTCTGTCTTTTTCTTTTCCTTTCTTTTTATATTGTTGTACATGGGCCGGTGGCCTAAAAACCAAAATAAACTTACTTACCCATATGAATAAATGGACAATGTACAGTATATAGTGTACAGTATATATGCAACTAATTGCAGTGGACAGTAATTGCACTTGACCTATCTGGAAATATTGCCAGTATCTCTGCAGACTATGTACACTATTTGTGTATCATCTGTTTTATTATGCCTTTTTTTCATGTCTCTCTATTTTACTGGTATCTTATTTTGTATTTTTGCAGTTCAAATTCAAGTTCAAATTCATAGCACTCATTCAATTGGGAAAGTCTGATTTGGATATTTAAAATTTATAGGAAAGAGATCTGTTTTTGGGTTCAGAATGTAAAGATACCGAACATTGGCACGTTAAACATTATTATTATGTTTGGGATTAGTGTTCTAGCCAGTGTGACCTCAGACATCAGAGAGTTAAAAAATGACTTCCATGCTTTGCAGAAACCACTCACTCTTTGCACGGTGTGGAATGGGCACAGCTACATTCTTGCCACGATCGTAGTCCTGGGGCTTGGGCGGCGAGGCAGTGAAGCGGCAGATACCAGGCTCTGATGGCGTGCTCATGGACGTCATGCTGTCTGCGTTGTCATTGGTACCTGTGGTCATCTGATCAGATGAGCTGTCAGAGATAAAGCACTCAGTAATCTCGAACTTGGCATGCTGCAGGTGTTCCTCTAGCTTGGCATGCTCATATGCTCTCGCCAGCTCCTCGTAGGTGGAGGAGGCGCTCTCTGTCGACACCATGCTGTTGCGACCCTTATCTGTGGAAGACAAGAGAAATAAAGATAAGCACATTTGTTCAGTTTCATACAGGCTTCTGAAGGCGTAGCCTACTGCAAAAACACATTCTCACATTCTCCACATTCTCCACTTATATGTGCATGTTACTGGCTGTAAGTGTCATTTCACCCATGTGCCAACCTGTGTCCTGTGAGAGGCTGGCACTGTAGCTGTCACTCTCTGTGACAGTGATGCCATGCTGGGAGCCAACTGTTCGCCAGTCTGAGGTGAGAGTGCGGGCTGGCGTGGAGGCCTGGCACTTGGTCAGAGTCCACTGACTGGAGTAGCGGTTCCTAATGCTATGGGCTGACTTAACACTCTTCCTCGACACCGGGTCTGGTGGTAAATGAATGGAGAAATAAAGAGGATGTCTATCTGTACATAAGGCTGGAAAATGTAGCATTTGCAACAAAACAGGCTTATCTGGAGCAAGAAATGTAGCATAAATGCTGGAAACGTTGATCTGAATTCTTTAATGACAAAGGAATTTGTACTTCATGCTATAATACTGAGGTTAAGCTTACTGTACTTACTGGTCCCTGGTCTGATGTCTGACATGTCAATCAAAGGGCCGGTGTTCTGGATGAGGGCGGGGTGATGCACTGACACACCGGTGCAAAAGCTCTGAGGGTTGCCAGTTTGGTTGAACTCTGTGTCCGTCACAGGGATAGTTGCTTTGTCCTCACCTATAAGATACAGAATGGCAGAAAAGCAGGTTTTTGCAAATTAAAAAAACTAACAACTGTAAATTTAGTAATTCCTAATTCTTACCTCCACGAACGAGGTAATGTTTTCACCAGTGTTTGTTTGTTTGTTTGTTTGTATGTCTGCCTGGCAGCAGTATTACATAAAAACTACTGGCCAGATTTTCATGAAACTTGGTAGGAGGGTGGGGCATATGACATGAAAGAGCCAGTTAAATTTTGAGCATTGTGAGATAGTGCTTTGGATTGTTTTTGTTAATTACACATGAAATATGTATGTGCCATGGAAGAAATAATCAAATATGGAGTGGATCTGGATGTAATGGACATTTATAGCCTCCATATGTAATGTATTTGTATTACCACTTGATAAGCTTTACCATATATAACTGATTAGAATAGCCATTTAACAGCTTATGTAGACTTTTATCATCCAACCTTGACACAGGCAAAGTGTCCTGCTTCACACTATGGGCTCTGCAAAGTCTGCTCTGTTTTCAGTTTAAGCCACATATTAGGCTATGTGGGGGTACACTGTGAATAAAGCCCTGCTGATTTCATTTCTCTTTGTCACTTGTGACCAGACTCTGTCCGTGCATTTGACCTTTCTGCAGAAACACTGGCTGTTTGAGCTCATTTAATAAAAGTCACAAGTTTATTCATCTTCAACCCTAGACGAAAGTTTTTCTGCCACCACACCAGATAAAGAGGTGGATCCATGATTTCTTTTTTACTTTAATTACTTTAACAGAACCTTGATGGCAGAAATGTTGACGTCTTGTTAGAATTTGGATTACGATTTAATTGAATTAAAAGCGACTGTTGGACGCTGGCGGAGGTATATGCTCTATTGAGTGCCCCTCCAGTTTATGATACATTTAACATAAAAATAATTTGAGCCAAAGTTCATGCACAGACATGTGAACACATACAGCACCCTGTGTCACTTCCTCTTCCTCTCACCAATTTGCTTGATGCCCTCTTTGTCCTCAATCAGCAGCTGCACTCTGGGGATGTCTATGTGTAACCGTGGGCCCTGAGGAGGCCCCTTCACCGGGGTGTCAAAGCTGCGGTTGTTTTTACTAATGCACAGATACGAGACAAGTACACACAATCATTCACAGTTGAAAAAAACATATACAAAATGTGAATTTTTGACACAAATTTTGAGGTACGCTAAATAATAATAAAGCCTTTAAGAGTCTTACCTTATCAGCATCTCTGCTAGGCTTTTAGCATCTGGAAAGAGATTGAAAGAGTTTTGTTTTCCCTGACACATAAACGAATCTTTTAAATAAATAAACAGAGACTTCATTCATGATTTTCACCAATGCCTGCTGTGTCCTTTTAGCTAATTCAATATATCGACTTGTTTTATCTCCTTTTAATTCTTTCCCCACCTCTTAGCCTCTTCAGCCTCTTTTCTTTGCGTTTCTTGCGAATGATGAAGAGCAGTGCAACGCCCATAGTCACCAAGATCACAGGACTGCCAATAGAAAACAGCTTCTTGACATCATCGTTCTTTTCCAGAGGGGATTTGATTGGTGGAATTGTGCCTGCACACATCAAGAGATTGATGAGATTTCAGCTCTTTTAAGACAACTTTCAACAATATTCTAAGTGACCCAGTGTAATTAATTTCTAATCACAAAAAACAGACAATGTCATTCATCCAAAATGAGAAAAACAACTTCAACAACTCACTGCCATCATAGTCCAGGGTTGCAAATTGGGAGCTCTGGTTGCCACAGCCGGCACTGTTACAAGCTTTCATCTTTAGCTCATACCAGGTGGCCTCACGCAGCTCTGCCAGGAACACGTCTGTGGTGGCATTGGTACGCACATTCTGCCACGCCCACGTACCTGCAACAAGTACACATTTTGAGTCCAATCTCTCTTGTTTTTAATCTCTTGGTTTCCATATAAAGATGGAAAATAAGTTCTTTGTTTCACATGCTTGCTTTAAGGGGTCCTTATTCCACTTGTATCTCACAATATTATCAACAGCTGCAAATTGAAAAAGCAATGAGTCACCTTTTGGTCTAAACTCTAGCGTGACAGCGCTGATTGGACAGCCTCCACTGGCCCAACCCTGCAGATTGAGGCGGGCGTGACTGGAGTTAATATGGGTGAAGACCGGCTGATCCTTGTTAAACTGTGGTTCTGTCAAGAGGCACAATAAGCATGCATTTGTTTATTTCCAATGATATTACTAAAACATTACATGTGTTATGCAATATAAAAGGTAATCCAGGAACATGATGTAAGTAACTAAGTAGGTAAGTAATGTAAGTAAGCTGACCTATGAGATTCAGCAGCAACATCTTCCTTGGTAATCGAAAAGTATGTTTAATTACTGAAGGAAATAAAATTCAGAGTAGGTGTTCTAAAAATATCTGAATAAATGTATTAACTACAATTTAATTATACTTGTCAATATACTAATAATTTGAATTTTTATCACCAGTGATGGCACGATGGTTTTATACTTATTCAAAAGTTCTGATTGTGGAGAAAGTAAAACAATAATGAAGTAAAACACTGAATGACTATTTGTTTTTGTAAAAAATTAAATAGAATAAAATATAAAAATATAGAATATAAAAACTGTGTAGGTACGAAAGGTCAAGGATGAAGGATTTAACTTCAGGTGTTTATAGCTTTTTAATATATATACTGCATATTTAAAGCTTCACTGTTGTCTGCAGCACAGAGGCCTCTCACACATGGATTTTATGTATACTTCTCACCTTTGTCCCATATTAATTTCCTTCATTTTCCATTCCTGGCTTCTCACCTCGCCCATGTGTCTTTGCCTCGATGATCTCACTGATGCGTCCGGCTCCAACGCTGTTCTTTGCGGCCAGCTTGACTTTATACCAGGTGCCGCAGCGCAGGTTGTCCAATTTAAAGGAGCGCTCACTAGAGCTGATGAAAACATCTTTCCATTCCTCTGTGTTGTCTACAGAGTACTGCAGCACAAAACCTGCATTAAGACAAAAGAAGACAGACATGCAATCATATTTTTTCTTGCTTTCTTACGTGATTCTTTCTTTTGTACATTTACAATGAAGGAATCATTTTGTACTTAACATTGTTACCTCTACTGTCCACTAGATGTCAGTGTCAGACTATACTGCTCTTACCCAGAGACTGTAACAGCCCAATCGGAGGATGGTCTAACTGCTCCCTGTATATGCTTCCATTAGTTACCCACAAATCCCAACTCTGAGACAGCGCTGACTAAGCATCTATGTAAATGAGTTTATGCAATGAAGTGACTGCTTTTACAATCAGCTGCCTTGGAGAGGCGACTCCCTCCCGCTCTAAGACACTTTCCATCTAATCCTTCCATTCTATAGGTTACTACCTTGGAATGAACATCTTATAGAGGGGGAGGGTCCATTTTTATTAAGTCCACCATGTTATACCACCATGTTTCTAGCTAAGAATGGACAAACTAAACTGTAAGAGGGCCTGTCACGTTTTTTGTGTGGAGAGTGAGACGAGGGAAGTTACACTGTACACTGGACATTTAAAATTGACCCAATGGTTCATAGAGCTGGTTTTGACTCTAAAAAATGATTTTGTTGTGACTCTTTGCAGACATTTCCTCTTAAGCCGCCACACCAAAATCATCCCATGCTCAGTGTTTGACTATCTCATATAGGTATAATGGGAGTCAGACGCATGACCCTGCAGCACCATTATAATAACAAAGAAAGGGGCATTGTACCACATTTGCATCAAGAAACTAACAGATCTGTATTCTCACCAGGTATAAGAAGCAGAAAATAAACACAACATTCATTCACATTTGATGTATAAGTCCAACTTGACAACCTCAAAGTAAACTCTGTACTTTGTCACCTTTGCACACATACAGCTACAGACAAGAAGGAGCATGTTAGTATACAGGGAGAGACATGGGAGAGACATGGGAGAGACATGGGAGGACAACGTTGTGCAGGGCGACGTACCTCTGATAGAGCTGCCTCCGTTGTCACCTGGTATCCAGGCCAGAGTGATGGAGGAGGTGGAGGTGGTGGAGACAGTTAGACGAGGCTGGTCTGGAGGGACTGAGGAGAAGAAGAAAAGAGTTAACTGTCTGTATTAAAACACAATAAATACTCTAAAGAGTATACTGTATTTCTCGTAGGTGACTAAACGAAATAGTCTGGAAGGTATTCGATCTCTGCTGCTTCTTATTTCCATTTTCCTACCTTGCACCAAAAGGTTGACTATAATGGTGTCAAAGCCGAGTGTGTTGGTGGCAGTGCAGGTGTAGTAACCAGAATCTTCAGCTTTGACAGAGCGCAGCACCAGTGTCCCATTGGCCAGAATGAGACGCTGTCCATCTAGAGACACTGGGATCGCTGTGTCCTCGCTAACAGAGAGAAGAAGTGGGAATAAAAGGATCCGTCCTTGATTTTGATAAAAAACGAATTATTTTGTTTCTAGTGTTCAAAATTGCAAATTTGTAAAGCTGAACTTCTTTTTGACATTATTCCACCAATTAAGAAACCTTTATTCATGCTAATTAACTCTTAGAGCGGCAGCAACTGAAACTCAGCTTTAAATAAAAGTTCTCAGGGGGATTCTCACCTGTCTTTGGTCCACTTTATTGTAGGTGTGGGTTCTCCCACCGAGCTGCAGGGCAGTCGCACCTCCTTCATCCAAGGTGTGGTCACTGTTCCCCCAAACGAGAGGATTTTAGCTGGAGCTAGAGGAGGATGAAGAGTAAAAATGAAAAGGATATGGAGAGAGATTAGAATTGGCATTTCTCAAGAGAAGCAATAGCCTAATTAATCTCTATCAATCAGTCAATCTTCACATTGCCAATAAAAAAAATGCTGTAGACATTTAAGAATATGTTGAATGAATACAAAAAGGCGATGGTTGTTATTCAACCTGATTCGTTTGATATGAAGGATTTACTAGGAGTGAAAGGAGTGAATAGATGCAGACAAGGATAACATGGTGGAAAGTGAACTCCATTCATTCTCACTATGTTTTTCTCTTAATCCAAAGCCTATTGATTTAACTGTCCTCTTGATTGTCTTAAAAACTCTGCCTTGCTATTACCTTGAGTATTAGTTAGCTCTTCTTCTGTCATGTCATTTTCACTCCTCTTTTTTTCCCTCCACCTGCTTTCCTCCCTTTGCTCCCCCTCTTATCTTTTCCCAGATTCGGACCAGTTTATCTTGTCTGCTCTGAACTCTGAAATCAATAGCAACTGCTGTTCTATTGACTATATATACTATATTATATAGTCAAAACACATAAACTGGAGAGGCTGTGCTGAGAAGAGTTATATGGAGCAGGTGACGGAGTGAGAGGGATCATTTTCAGATTAATCAGAGAGATATGAGGGATGCAGGGCAAAACATCCTTTACAAATAACCTTTAATTCCTGGCATTCTTAATAAGAGGCTTGAAGAGGGATCCTGACGTATTTCTATGTAATCCCTCCAGAGATTTCTGGGACTACTCTGGGGTCTTCTCCCCTTTGGATGTGGCTGGAAAACCTCCAACAGGGAGGCACCCAGGGGGCATATAACTACATGCCTGAACTACCTCTACTCGCTCCTTTTGATGCAAAGGAGCAGTGGCTAAACTTTGAGCTCCTTCCGGGTGTCCAAGCTCCTACCTCTGAGGCTGAGCCCAAACCTATGAAGGAAGCTCACTTCAGCTGCTTGTATCGATGATGTCATTCATTCGCTCACTACCCACAGGTGAGGATGGGAACGTACAGTAGATCGACTGGTAAATCAAGACCTTTTGTTAAACACATTTGTTTCCTCACCACTGAGCTCTCTTATGGTGGGAACTGTTAGGTCTCTGTAAATAATATATTAATAATATTACGATTATGATTTGGCGCTCCTTGGATAAAATCGACCTGATAAACAGGGACTCACCCTTGGCTGCTGGCTCCACAGTGACCTTGTCGCTGAAGTTACCTCGACCTGCGGTGGTGACGGCTGCAGCCCAGATCAGGTACTGCTGTCGGTGGTTGAGGTGAGTGATCCGGTAGAACAGCAGCTCTGGATTGGCTTCATACTCGCTGGGCAGCTGGAGAGACAAGAAAGGGGAAAGGAAAGTGTTCATCATGGAGGATGTTTAGTGCTGCAGATCTCAGCACACTCCACAATATGTCATGCAATACTCCTTAAATATCAGAGGAAAATATTTGTTCTTATATAGGAATATTTACATTTTCCACACATTATTCCATAAGAATGAAGAAATGCAACTTAAACATTCCCCTTTTTGAGTTCTGGTAACAAATACCTGTCATATCACAAAATCTGGAGTGTATCAGAGCAAAATCTGAGGATGCCAGAGACGAGATCATTTTGTCACTTTACTGGAGAGGCAGACGTAATGTGAAGGACTGAGTGAACATCAGCATAATGTGACCCAAGCCCTGTATTCTATCCTCGGGTCAATACTACAGAAAAGGGGAGGAGGATGGGATAAAGGAACAGAGGATCTGGGGCATATTATATCAGGAATTTTGCCAAAAAAAGCTGTATGGAAGGATGGAGCTGCAGGGAGAGAGGATAGGAGGAGGGAGGAGAGAGTGAGGGAGAGAATTGGGGGGAAGAGTGAGGCCCTCCTCTATTCTGCTCAGGGAGTGGAAACACATATATGGGATGGAGGAAGACAATGGGGGACAGACAAATGAGTCAGTCAGATATCATGAACAGTCACAGATGAGGCCTATGAGAGGAGAGGAGAGGAATAGAAACACACAAGCAAGCACAAACACACTCATGTACTGACACACACAGACACACATATGGAGGCATACATGACCTGGAGGTGAGTGTGTAATTGCAGTGTGTTTAACCCAGCCATGTGTCTGCTGTCTAGACATATACACATCACTGTCCCCTCAACACACTAACAAACGAGCTCTCTTTTTAACTGACGGCCAGACTCTCCTCACAAACCAACCAATTATATCCCCTCCTCATCTACTCCTCAGGTATCTTAACACACACACACACACACACACACACACACACACACACACACACACACACACACACACACACACACACACACACACACACACACACACACACACACACACACAGCTCTGTCTGTGACAATGCTGCTGGTCTCGACTATGAATAGAAGAATATGAAACACACTTCAGGGTGGCGTTAACCGTCGCCTCTAAAGCACATGTTTTATAGCAGTTTGACACAGACCTGCATTCTGACTGACAGGCGCCCTGCACAGATGAAATAAGGTAAATGTAGCAAAGACACTACAGTGTTGCTGAGCTGCTAGCCATCTGGGTTTAGGTGTGCAGGATGGTTTATTCTGGGCGAACAGATTCCAGTATTCATGTTATTTTTCACATTTATGATTAGGCCGTCATGGAAGACGACACCAGCCTTTTTATTGCTTCCCCGTGTTGCCTGTTCATCATCCATTCCTCTTGTCTCCATCCTTTCTGTGTTTTCCTCTCCGTCTATCCTTTACCCCACTGCGCCATCCTTGCCTTCTCCTCCTGCCATCACTCTTCATGCATCTCTCCATTTCCCTGTCATCCGTGGGCCCACTCCTTGCTTTCCCTTCCATCTTGCCACCAGTACCCCCCTCTGTTTTACATCCTCTCTGCATTCCCCCACCTCGACTCTCCCACATGTGAATGCCTTCTTCTTCTTTCTGTACATTTGTTTCTATGCTCTCCACTGCAGGCAGATGGATAAATGGATGGATGGATGGAAGGATGGATAGATGAATGAATGGGTGGGTAGATGTTGGGAGGAGGGGGGGGGGGGGGGGGGGGGGGGAGTGACAGTGTGTGTGTTGCTCTAACAGATATTAAGATATTCCTCCGGCATGGAGATAGCGGTGATCTGGGGAACGATAGAGCGAGATAATAAAAAGAGGAACAAAAGTGCTCCCCGTGCAGTGTGTCTGACCCCCCCCAATCCCTCCTTCCTTCTCTCCAGTCGCACTCATTTACATAGTAATCATTCTGAACTCTGCATGGGGGCTTCAGATAGATAGATAGATAGATGATAGATAGATAGATAGTAAGACAGACAGATAGATAGATAGATAGATAGATAGGTAGATAGATAATAGATAGATAGATAGATAGGTAGATAGGTAATAGATAGATAGATAGATAGAAAGACAGATAGATAGATAGATAGATAGGTAGATAGATAGATAGATAGATAGAAAGACAGATAGATAGATAGATAGATAGGTAGATAATAGATAGAAAGATAGATAGAAAGACAGATAGATAGATAGATAGATAGATAGATAGATAGATAGATAGATAGAAAGACAGATAGATAGATAGATAATAGATAGATAGATAGATAGAAAGACAGATAGATAGATAGATAGATAGATAGATAGATAGAAAGACAGATAGATAGATAGATAGATAGATAGAAAGACAGATAGATAGATAGATAGGTAGATAATAGATAGAAAGATAGATAGAAAGACAGATAGATAGATAGACAGATAGATAGATAGGTAGATAGATAATAGATAGATAGATAGATAGAAAGACAGATAGATAGATAGACAGATAGATAGATAGGTAGATAGATAATAGATAGATGATAGATAGATAGAAAGACAGATAGATAGATAGATAGAAAGACAGATAGATAGATAGAAAGACAGAAAGATAGATAGATAGATAGATAGAAAGACAGATAGATAGATATAGATAGGTAGATAGATAATAGATAGACAGATAGATAGATAGATAATAGATAGATAGATAGATAGATAATAGATAGATAGATAGGTAGATAGATAGATAGGTAGATAGATGGATAGATAGATAGAAAGACAGATAGATAGATAGATAGATAGATAGATAGGTAGATAGATAATAGATAGACAGATAGATAGATAGATAATAGATAGATAGATAGGTAGATAGATAATAGATAGATAGATAGATAGATAGGTAGATAGATAGAAAGACAGATAGATAGATAGAAAGACAGATAGATAGATAGAAAGACAGATAGATAGATAGATAGATAGATAGATAGAAAGACAGATAGATAGATAGAAAGACAGATAGATAGATAGAAAGACAGATAGATAGATAGAAAGACAGATAGATAGATAGATAGATAGATAGATAGATAGATAGATAGATAGATAGATAGATAGATAGATAGAAAGACAGATAGATAGATAGAAAGACAGATAGATAGATAGATAGATAGGTAGATAGATAATAGATAGATAGATAGATAGGTAGATAGATAGAAAGACAGATAGATAGATAGATATTCTATATGATGTGATACATTTATGAGTGTGTGTGTATGTGTGTGTACGTGAGAATGTGTGTTTGCTGTCGGTTTGTTTTCTGCCCTTGTTGATGAACAGATGAGGTTGTCCTGGCAACGTGATGAGTAGCAGATATGCAAATGAGACTTGAGTGTGAGCTTGCACGAACACACACTGCGGTATGAGGAGAGCTCATTTCACACACACATCTTGCTGAGACTGCAGCACTAGACCACACACACTCACACACACACACATTCACACATTCACAAACACACACATGCAGAGCAACATCATAATTTAATCGTTTGTCTTTACTTAATGTGTGTATAACAGAGGCTATATTCTGCAAGGATCATGTCTCTTTCATCGGCAGCCATGTCTGGATGGTCCCCGTTTTCCTCTTTCATTCACTTCTCAATCCAGAATCTCTCTGCACCCCTCTGTAACTCACCGGTTGGCCTGACCCGGGGCTGGAGCAGTAGATGGTGTACTTGCGGATGATTCCATTTGGCTTGTGAGGGGGCAACCAGGACACCACGACACTGTTGGCAGAGGAGGGCACAGCTTTTATGCCAGCTGGGGGTCCTGGATCTGAATCGCAAAGGGGGAAAAAAAAGAGAGAAATGGAGGGCAGAGTAAACCATGAGCCTCATTTTTCTGTATGTATGAATAGCTTTAATTTGCTAATTTTTTTCTCCCTCTTAAATGATTAACACACAAGAGCCAAAACATCAATGTGTACCGATTAGACAGTTGTTGTAGCAGTTTATTTATAGCATAGTCTGCTAACACGCAATCTTCTTTACGCAGCCTCATTCCCATTTTTCTCATGTTTTAAAGAAAAAATGTTTGTTTGAACAATCAAAGGAAAAATAGAGTGATGCCTTATGCCATGTTACATGCCAGGTTGAGGATTATGATTATACTTTTCTCAATTCTCGGGCTAATTGGAACAGCCTTCCTCTGTGATAGTGCCTCTTATTTTCTGTTGTGTCATTTTTCAGCTCTTCCTCATGTATTATTTGGAATACCATAGTAAGTTCATATTTGATAATCCTCTATCAGGTAGTTTAGTTTGCAATGTTCAGCATGCATCTCGTCTTGGGCCGAAAGCATTGGTTGATAAACAGAAAATGATCCTTCAGCTTCTCATAATTATCAGTCTTAATGTTGACGACTTCTGGGTTTGCAGAATAGACAGTGTGAACAGGACTGTTTGGGCTCTTTCTCTCATGTTATAAGCCAAACAATTACTTAAGGAAATGATTGGCAAAATAATTAGTAATAAAAATACGCTTTGGTTGCAGCCGTCTTTTCCTTTGTTTGCTGCCTTTTTCCAGCATCTCCGCTATACTGGGATGTGAGCACCATCAACCTTCACTCATATATTATGTTACCATATGGATAACTCATGCATCATTGCTTACTTCACCAGCAACTTGTGAAAAAACATTTACTTTATATACTGACTGCTACCTATTCCTTAAAAAAGCTAATTGCAGCTGCATGCTAACTTGGCCATTAAATGTCAACATGGAAACTCCAACTGTGTCTGCTTATTGTTAGCAGGGTGTGCTGTAGCCAATGATCTATCAGGGATTCGTGGATCATTTTGATGTATTTGTCCCTCTTAGACATAAGATGACCATTATTAAAACATGTGCTGTTTCCTGGTGTAACATAGATGATTATAAACACCAAGGAGTTCAGATGATCCTGAGATAATTCTGCATTATGTAGGCTAGTAATTTGATAACCAATAAATCCACAAATGAAAACATACATGACATTGACAGAGGGAATACATTATACATAAATGCATATTAAACTGGACCAAATGCTGTGGTTCTTGGGAAGGCGATGAAAAAAACATGAACTGAATCATAAATCTTTGCTCCTGTGCCACCATTTTTGTCTAAGAGACAAGCTTAAAATGATCTCTTAGCACAATTCCACTGCAAGCACGTTTCCATATGCTGCAGTCAGAACTGAGGGCAAAGGGAAGTCTGGGACCGAGAGAGGCATCGAACGTATGTGAAGAGGTTGCCCCTGGACACAATGTCAACTCACAAGAGGCAAAAAGAGACACTCAGCTTGCCCCTGATAAACACAACCACTCAGACACACACACACACACACACACACACACACACACACACACACACACACACACACACACACACACACACACACACACACACTCAAAGACTTAACACACATATTTGAAGAGCTCTCGCAACAAGGCCAGCTCATAAAATGGAGATATAGTGAGGAAGAGAGAATAAAGGCCTTTTATGAAATGACACACTCTCTCTCTCTCTCTCTCTCTCTCTCTCTCTCTCTCTCTCTCTCTCTCTCTCTCTTATTCTTTCTCCATCTCTCTCCCTCATTTTCTCCATCTCCAGATGCCTGTCTCCTCCTTTGCCAGGCCCCAGGGAGGAAGAGGAGAGGCGGATATGGATGTAATCCACAGCTCGCAAGTGTAAGCACAAAATTAATTCTCTTTAAGCCACAAAGAATTAATCCCTCTTCTTGTGCTGGGTGCTGAGCCTGACTTGCACACAAACAATAGCGCATGTCCGCACACATGGACCCCATGACATTGTACACATGTTCACACACACACACACACACACACACACACACACACACACACACACACACACACACACACACACACACACACACACACACACACACACACACACACACACACACACACACACACACACACACACAGACCCACACCCTTAGGCTCCTTAACCACACATTTTAGCTTCTTAATTCTCATTAGCACTGGTAATGGCACATCAGAGCACAAAGAGGTTTTAATCAGCAACCTCAGCCTTACAAGGAATCCTCTATGCAGCCTAAACCCAGAACAAAAAGCTGAGGACCTGCCCCAAAGGAGCAGTCAAAGAAAATGGCAGATTGTAGATGGTCAGATCATGTGCGGAAAGAGGTGAACTTACAGTCTTCACGGGTTTGGATATACAGGACGTTGCTGCGGACGCCGTCTCCGGCCTGGGTGTAGGCCAGCACCTGGATGCTGTAGTTAGTGAACTTCTCCAGGCCTCTGAGTTCCACCTGCTCTTTGGTGGTTGTGATGTTTTGCATTTCACCCCATTCTAAGAAACAAAGGGACAGAGAGATGTTCGGACCCAGGAATGAGATGTTACTCATCATTTAAAGGCCTAGTTTGTAGGATTTAGAGGGTTTTAGGGGCAGAGATTGAATTTTGCATTCAGAATTATGTTTTCATTAGTGTTTAATCACCTAAAACTAACAACAATTGTGTTTTTGTTAACTGAGAATGAGTCTTTTATGTGTACAGATGGAGAGGGCCCTCTTCCACAGAGTCCACTATGATACATGTCTCTATAGATTCATAGAGCGGACAAACCAAACACTGGTCCTAAAGAGGGCCTTTTGAGTTTTTAGCAGCCACCACTGCGAAGGGTGAAGCGAGGGGTGTTGCTTGCAATCTACGACCATACATACAGACAGACACACTCAACTCACCTCCATCTGGGAAAACAGCCCAGAACACGACACGATATCCCTTCAATACACCATGCAGAGTCATCCTAGGGGGTTCGGCCCAGGTGATGACCGCTTCGTCTGATGTTACAGAAATGGCTCGCACATTCTGAGGAGGCTGACTGGGCACTGAAGACAAAAAGGAAGACATCTTCACCATGTATCTTCAGCTGTCTAACCTTATGTATTTCATTTCATAGAAAAACTCTGTTCAATGAAGTATAAAAAAAACAGCTTATAACTTAACACACAAATAATCTGGAGAAAATCGAGAAACTCTTTTATCGCTATCAAGTTTCCTTTGACCCCTTAAAAGGCTTGAAGTTTTACTCTATAGTTAGTTGCAGCTTTTCACTGAAGCTGCATTAACTTTTCATTGAGGGAAATATTAAGAAGGATGTCTTGTGCAGAATGTTTGCACACTGTCTTCACACAAACGTTGGGATCTGGCCTTCCAACAGGTCAGGGAGGTTTAACGTCTTTTCAATCCACCTCAAAGTTAAAATTAAGGTTTGTTCAATTTGACTGTCAGGTATTCCGTTAAGTCAAACACAGGACCATATAATTCATGGTTGCACCATTCCAACAAATGGATGTATTTTGCTTCATTTTATACAAATTTACCCAAAACCTACCCTGACATAGTTGGTATCTATGTATATTTCTGGATCTCCACCAGAATCTAAGGTTGGCTGCACAGTGGGAATATGTAATGACCGATCCAATGTATGGTTGGTTAATAATAATTGTAAAAAAAAAAATGCTGACTCTTTGGAATTAAAGCAAAGGCGGTCATGGTCTCAAAATCAGGGCTGCATTGGCTCGCTGATAAATAAATAAACCCTCTATGAAACTCTAAAAAGGCATTTCCATATCAAACCTGAAGACACTAAACAGGCTAGAGATAGACAAAAAGCTCTTGACACACATTCAGCGTGATGTATAGGACCATCTCTACAACCACCATCTCTCTTTCTCCGTACAAGCCTCCTTCTGTCCCCGCCAGTACAGGTGTCTCATCTATTGGCTACCGCTGACCATTAGTCTTTCAGGCTTTGAATAACGCACACTGTTGACGACGAACAGAAGTCAAGTTGTGAGAGAAGGAGGGACAGGAAGAGAGGAAGAGAGCCGTCTGAAAGACAGAGAGCAATGAAAGAGAGAGATTGGGCCAAGTCCACCAGGGAATTTCTCTGCAGCTGGTGAAGAGAGGGGAGGTGAGGAGGAGGACAGAGGAAGGGAGGGAAAGGGGGATTAGAAAACCGAAACAGGATTTTGCATGAATAAACCTTTTGGCTTCAAGTCTAAATGATTAGAAGGCAAGAAAACATAGCCCAGTTCCTCCCTTCTCAGTCACACCTTTGTGAGATAAGGCTTTAAAGAGGATGTAAACAAAACGGTAACCTTGTTCAAGTGCCTCCTAAATGTCAGCAACAGAGTTTATATAGGGTTAAACATGATGGAGGAAGACGGATAAATCACCACTGATGTATAAAACATCCCCTGATGAATAAGTACGTAAGTTTGGAGAAAGAAAAGATGGGGGAAAACAGTAATATAATGAAAGGGAGTTTTGGAGTGGGGCTACAGAGCGGAGAGGAGATGGAGGGCGAGGGGCAGAGGAAGGAGGGAGGAAGAGAGTTAAAAGCAAGGGGAACGAGGGATGGGCAGAAAAAGATGAAAAGAGGGAGCAGAGAGACAATGCGCTCAGCTGTTGATAATTACAGCAGGAAGCTAGCAGAGGGAACGAGAGAGAGAGAGAGAGAGAGAGAGACGGACAGAGAGACAAGCTAATTATAATTATTTTTAGTATGCTTGTTGTTACCACTATTATCATAATGGCCATCAATATCACTGTCACCACGGTGACAGCCACAGGGAAGAACTGGAGGGCTCTGCCTGCTCTGGACCAATGGGGTTCAGCCAACTGTGTGTGTGTGTGTGTGTGTGTGTGTGTGTGTGTGTGTGTGTGTGTGTGTGTGTGTGTGTGTGTGCGTACATGTTTCTATGGAAAGAAAAACTGTGGATGACCTATGACAGAGAGAGAGATGCCATTTATTGAAATGAACTGTTCTTTCAAACTGAAGATCAAGTGAAGGATAAAAAGTTTTTAAAAAAGGAACAGTAGGAGAGCACAGGAAGTACAATATTTGGAGGTCTTCTAGAAAAAAAGGCTTACATTTGAGATTTATTAATTTATCTTTTTTCTTTCTTTTAGTTCTTTTTCTTTTAAGTATTTTTTTTATGTTTGTTGGTTTGGTTTGGATTTCTTCTGCTCCTTAGTAGCAAAAAGTAAATTAGTGCACCCCCCAAAAGAATTTTGCTTGAAAGAAATTAGTGAAAGGAAACATTGCATTGCCAAGTAAATTATAGCCTTTGAATATCGGATCCACAGACAAATCCACATTTCCACTGAGCAGTTTTGGCTCTACTCGACTCTACTTGGTATCGAGTGCTTTTCTACAGGTCGTTTTCCATTATGGGATAGTACTGTACCTCCTATAAGTGTCAGTGGATGCCGCACAAAACTGCGGTGGTGTAGTCTTCAACTTGACACACACCTCTCATCCACCTCTCGTGATCCTCTCATCAGCTGTTTAAGACAGGAGCGTCTGCACCTCATCAATGTAGCAGCCGCAATAAAAAAAAAAGTAAAGTAGCTTCACTGTTTGAGTGTGGCGGCCATTGATTTGTGTTCTACAGGGTATTCCGTGCATTGACCAATCAGTGGTTAGTAATATTTCATGTGACCTTTTAGTACCAGCTCGGCCCGCTTGGAACAGCAACGGAGGTGATACTAAAAAAGTAGTACCAGGTACCAGGTACTTTCTCCCTGATGGAAAACCAAAAAAAGGCAATAGAGTAGAGCCGGAACAACGCAGTGGAAATAAGGCTAAACTTAATGAAGTCCAGTGGCTCTACTCCTGACCACCAGCCCCTTTCATCTCTCCCATAAGATGACCTAAAACCTCACATACATTTTTGCCTTTTCAGGACCTACTGCGTATTTTTTGTGATTTAAAAATGTCTTCCAAGAAGGTTTTGGTGGATGTTTTGTGCCACATTTCTTCATCTTTAGTTAACAAGGTATATTAAAGTTTGTTTACAGATGCATAAAATATGTCCGAACATTGTCCATGATTGCACTCCTAAGACAGATGTTTTTGCAATTCATCCAGCCATTGGTTCATTCATTCATCTATTCACTTACTGAACATTTGGCACATCTATCTATCCATCAGGGTGCATGATAGTATCTCTGCATCGCTCAATCTGCAGTGAAGTGATGCTGAATGTGTGCTGAGTCTATGAGACCATAAGTGTCCTTGGTATTTGTAAAAAGCATTTAGATTCCAGCAGCCATGTACATTTGTGTTGAAAGACTAAAGAGAATGCACGAATTTTTGATTTCACAGCATGGTATGAGTTGACAGCGATCAGACAAAAAGAAAGTAAAAAGAACAATGGCAACAGAAAAGTGCAGTAACTGTGAATCAAAGCCAAAGCAGACAGAGGATAACATTTCAGGTAGCAGGTCTGACAGTTTACTCTTCCACTGTATAAAATGCACCTCACTGTTTATCCCTCATTGCTAACCTTTCTCATACATCCTGACATATGCTGAATACACGTTACCGCCATCCTCACCATCTTCCAGTGTTGTAGCATTGATCTCTGAGCTAGAGGGCCCTGTGCCGGCTCTGTTGAAGGCCTGGACAACCACACCGTACTGGGCAAACTTCTTCAGGTTGTCCAGGGTGTAAACCTCACTGTCGCCAGTAGCCTTCATCTCCACAATGCTGTACTGGCCGTTACTGCCTGGGCCATTCTCTCTGTAACCGATCTGGTAACCCCGGATCACCCCATTCTGCAGCTCCATCCTGGGAGCCTGGAGAACGGAAAACGGGAAGATGTTAGTGACATCAGAATAATCCATTCTCATTCTTATGGTGCATGATTATTTAGCCAACGCCACAAACTAAATAAATCAAAGAGGAATCAAATGTTAGGTTACTTTGCAAACAGCATAACATGAAGTAACGTTACGTAAACAGATAGTCAGAAAATTCAAATTCTCTACCTTCCAGGTGACCCTGATACTCTGAGAGGTCACTGGCTGCAGGATCACATCCATGGGAGGACCATCGGGCTCTGCAGGAAGAAACAGACAGAATCAGAAGGGCTAGTAAGTAGCATGGCCTTGGAATATTCTGGTGTAAACCTTTCCAAAGGGCTTTGTTCTTAGTTTCATTGGCAGTAAAAAAAAAAAAAAAAAAAAGTGCTTCCAAGACACTTACGTGCTTCCTCTGTGCTAATGGTGAGCTCCTTACTGGCCTCGCTCTTGCCTATTGCATTGTAAGAGTACATGCGGATGCTGTAGACGGAGGCTGGGTGGAGGTCCACTATGTTGGCCTGATTGTTGGTGGGGGAGATGTTTCGAGTGGCATGCTTCAGCTCCCAGGAATCTGACAAAATAGAAGATAATAATAGTGCTGTCATATTTTTATTTTGAATTTATTTGGGAGATTATATTTTCTCACTCTTGCTTAATATTAAGTTTTATTTCTCCTTATAATCTTCCCAAAGAAAGGGAAAGTAAAATACTTTAAAAAATGCAGTATTATTACAGTCACTTGCAGCCTTTGTATGTTTCAAACAATCATCAGATTCACTTTACTATCTTAATTTTTTCTGTTCAATGAAGATCATACTCTTTTTACTTACCTGTCTTGTTCTTATATTCAATGTCATAGGAGGTAATGACGCTGTTTCCATCGAATCTCTGTGTCCACCGGAGATTCATACTGCGATCTTTCACTTCTCGCACCTCCAACTCTGGAGGGTCTGGGGGCTCTGAGCGATATAAGAAAAAGACAGAGCACAAAGGGAATGAGGTGAGATAAAGGGGAAGAAGGTAGCACCAAAAGAAAGATAATTTTGGATAGAATATCTGTGTAGCTTATTTGTACCTTGTACGGTGAGCTGGATAAGGCCTCGTCCTTCTCCGTAAGAGTTTATGGCATGACAAGAAAAGAAGACTGAATCCTCCCGCTCTGCTGGCTTGAGCTGTAGAAAGGAAGGTGGAAAGAGAAATATGAGCGAGACAAACAGCTATCTTTGTGCA